>CAUYQV010005556.1:0-14266 GCA_963574575.1 Galagoides demidoff
TGAAAGGAAAACACAATTAAATTCAAGAAGGTGTGGGAGGAGTGGAGTAAAGCATTTGGCAAGTTCTTACTTAATGGGTACATTGTGGAGGTATATGGCACATTTCCTGGGTGAGGGGGCTCAAGTACAAATCAGACTTTATGTAACAAATGGAAACAGTGTAACCTAATCATGTGTACCCTTGTATTAATCTAAAATTTTTAAAAAATAAAAAAAACACTTTTTTGTTAAAAGAGGATTGAGCATAGAGAATTATAGAAATGAGCAGCTACAATGTAATAATGAAATATATCATGAATTCATAATATTAAAAATTATTCCTGAAATATAAATTTAATGTAAAACATTTCAATGTAGATGCTATAGTTTATAAAAGATAATGCAGAAGTATGAAAGAGTAACCTTGGAATCTTAATTAAGGCTATAGTCTAGAATGTCTTTTAATTGGCTTTAGCATTGTTTCTCACAACTTTCCACTAAAATGTTAATAAAGGCAAACAAAGATGCCAATCCATTAAAATTTTTAAAATTAAAAGTTACAGTATAGTTATACTCAGGACCTACAAAGAATTTCTCAGATTATATACAAACAATAAAGCAGACTAAAGAATTCAATAAGTGGTTGCTTATGGTTTGGTGAATTTTTGCTGAGTTAATATAATAGAAGTTTGATTCAATTGGACATCTTTGTCTACTTCCAGATCTGAGTGGAAATGTTTTCAATTTTTCTCCATTCAGTATGATACTGGCTATGGGTTTGCTGTAGATGGCCTCTATCAGTTTAAGAAATGACCCATCTAAGCCTATTTGCTTAAGTGTTCTGATCATGAAAAGATGCTGGATATTATCAAAAGCTTTTTCTGCATCAAATGAGAGAATCATATGGTCTTTGTTTTTTATTTTATTTATGTGATGTATTGTATCAATAGATTTATGTATGTTGAACCAACCTTATATCCCTGGGAGAAAACCAACTTGATCATGTTGTATAATTTTTTTGATGTGTTGTTCAATTCTCTTTGCTAGGATCCTATTTAAATTTTTCACATTGATGATCAATAATCGAACAATATAATATTAATAATATAGATTAATAAAATCAGTCTATTACTAATAGGATTAATATAATATTAATAATATAGATTAATAATATTAGTCTATAATTTTCTTTCTTTGCTGAGTCTTTTGCTGGTTTGGGGATCGGGGTGATATTTGCTTCATAGAATATGTTGGGAAGTATTCCTTCTTGTTCTATGCTTCAAAAAGGTTATATAATATAGGTACCTTAAATATTTGATAGAATTCTGATGTGAAGCCATCTGGTTCCAGACTTTTCTTTTGTTGCCACTGCTCTTCAACATAGCAATGGAAGTCTTAGACATCAAAATCAGGCAAGAGAAGGCAATGAAGGGCATCCAAATGGTGTCAGAGGAGATCAAACTCTCACTCTTCAGAGATGATATGATCCTATACCTGGAAAGCCCAAGGGATCCAAATACAAAACTCTTAAAAGTTATTAAGGAATACAGCAGCATATCAAGATACAAAATCAATACTTAGAAATCAGTAGTTTTTATATATGCCAACAATAGTCAAGATAAAAATGTAGTCAAGGACTCTTTTCCTTTTACAGTACTGCCAAAGAAGATGAACTATCTGGGAACTTATGTAACAAAAGATGTAAAAGAGAATTATGAAACTCTGAGAAAAGAAATAGCTAAAGATGTTAACAATTGGAAAAACATACCATGCTCATGGCTGGGAATAATCGACATTGTTAAAATGTCCATACTACCCAAAGGAATATAAAAATTTAATGCAATTCCTATTAAAGTACCACTGTCATACTTTAAAGATCTGGAAAAAATAGTACTTTGTTTCATATGGAATCAGAAAAAAACCTGAATAGCCAAGTAACCTTGGTAACCTAATCATGTATACCCTTATATTAATCTGAAATTTTTAAAAAATAAAAAAAACACTTTTTATTTTTCAGAAATAAAAGCAAATACTGGCACAAAAATAGAGAGGTAGATTTATCAAACAGAATAGAGACCAAGAGATAAACCCAGGCACTTACCATCCTTTGATCTTTGATAAGCTTATCAAAAGAATGAATTGGGAGAAAGATTCCCTATTTAACAAATGGTGCTGGATGAACTTTCTGGTGACCTGTAGAAGACTAAAACTAGACCCCCACATTTCACTATTAACAAAAATTGATTCCTCCTGGATAAAAGATTTAACTTAAGGCGTGAAAGTATAAAAATACTAGGAGAGAGTGCAGGAAAAGTTCTTGAAGAAATTGGCCTGGGAGAATTTCTTATGAGGGGTACCCTCCTGGCAATTGAAGCAACACCAAAAATAAATTAGTTGGATACGATTAAACTAAAAAGCTTCTGCATAGTAAACAGTAAGTAAAGCAAGCAGACAGCCCTCAGAATGGGAGAAGATATTTGCAGGTTATGTTTTTGACAAAGGTCTAATAACTAAAATCCACAGAGAACTCAAACTCATAAGAAAAGAACAAATAAATTCATTTCATTGTGGGCCAGAGATATGAGCCGAAGCTTCTCTGAAGAAGGCAGGCACATAGCCTACAGACACATGAAGTCATGCGCATCACCTTTAATCATCAGAGGAATGCAAATCAAAACCACTTTGAGTGGTCTGAGATATCATCTAACTCCAGTAAGATTAGCCCACATCACAAAATACCAAAACTACAGATGTTGGCATCGATGTGGAGAGAAGAGAACACTTCTGCAGTGCTGGTAGGAATGTAAGCTAATATGTCCTTTTTGGAAAGAAGTTTGGAGAACACATAGGGAATGAAAAGTAGACCTACCATTGTATCCTACAATTCCTCTACTAGATATATACCCAGATGACCAAAAATCATTTTACAACAAAGATATTTGCACCAGAAACTTTATTGCAGTCCAATTCATAATTTTCAAGTCATGGAACTAAGTGCCCTTCGATCTATGAATTAATTAAAAAACTGTAGTATATGTATACCATGGAATACTGTGGGGGACTTTACATATTTTGTGTTTACCTAGATAGAGCTAGAGCATATTCTTCTTAGTAAAGTATGTCAAGAATAGAAGAAAAAGTATCGAATGTACTCAATACTATTAATAAACTAATATATAATCACCTGCACTTTCATATGAATGATAAACACAACTATAATCCAGAAAGGAGGAGTAAAGAAGAGGGAGAAGGGAGGGGGGAAGGGTGAGGTTGAAAGGAAGAAGGATATTTGGTGGGATCTCACCTAACATGCACAATGCAAGGGTACATGACATAACTATTAAGAGTGGAGTGTAAGTGCCTTAACACAACAAAGAAGTAAGCGAGGTGATGGTTATGTTAACAGTTTAATGTAAGCATCAAATTGTATATAAAATTAGCACATTGTAACCCCAAAATACATTAATGTACACAGTTATGATTTAATAATAAAATAAAATAAGGAAGTTTAATTCACTCACTATTAGCTACATGGCTCAAAGTCTTATATCTGTTCTTACTAGAAATGACATATTTTGATCTGTGAGGTGTATGTGTTTAGATTGCATTACTGTAAATTTTGTGTATCACTTTCTTCTCCCTAGACCTGAAAGTGTTACTAGTGTTATTTTAATTCAGAATTCACACAAATCAATGATTTAAATGTAGTGGAGCATTGAAATTTGGAGAGGATATTTCTATGAATAAAGCATAGACATGCTTGGACCTGAGTCCACAGAGAAATGCATCCTACAGTTAAGGACAAACAAGTTTTTAATCAATTCAGAGGGTCAACCATTACAGCATTTGATGTAGGAAAAAATTGGACCATGATATCCAAGGAAATTTGCAGGCTGAATTTTTTCTAAGTATTAGAAATTCATCCAGAAATTATTCACTACTGTTTTCTTTTCAATTGTAGATCAGAAAATCACTTTTAAACAGAATTGAAAAATAAGCATGGAAAAATACCAGCTTTTACATATAAAAGATTTAAAGCACAATAATAAATTTAACACACTAATATTTGGAATGCAAATCAAGTGATAAAACCACCCTTAGAAACATTGTTTTCATCACATCAACCTTCGGAAAATCTTAGGCTTGGATCTTTCATAATAAATGTAGAATAATTTTGTTATCTAGCAAACATGAGTTGTGAACGTCATTGAATTATATTGATCTAGAGATCAATTTAAGATAAACTAATATAACATTATGAATATTCCTATTCACAAACATGACTGTCTTCCCATTTATTTAATTTTTAATTACTTCTAATGGGGCCAAATTTGTATTCATGATAAAAGGATTATATTATATTTAATACTATGCTAACCAGTAAAGAATAGAATTAATACTGTGAAATATTAGATAAGAAGCACTTTTATACTATTCTTAAACACTTTGGAAAAAGGTAAACATGGAAAAGTTAAAAAAGTAACTACTGTTGAGTGGAGAAGATAGATCTATAAACAAATGTTGGCAGTATTCACAAGTGTAACAGATTATAACTGAGAATTTTTTCATTTCTCCGGCAGTTGACAATGAGGCCACGTAGCTGATGATAAAAACTCATTACTTATACTACATAGATGATAAAACTGTCAAGAAACCACTAAAAGGCAGGGACTGAGAGCTCTGGTGGGGCTCTGTCACCGTCCATTTTCCCACACCTACCCATTCAGCTTCCAACAGCATCTACATACACAAAACCCTGGACAAAAGGTGGGAAGCAGTGTTGGTGATGGGGAATATTTAGAATTGTGTCTTTGACCTATTCGAGAAGGATTTGGCTTTGATAAAGAGAGCTTCCTTTTCAGTTCATACCTTCAAATGACATTGGCTATTCTCCAAAAGAATCATTTGAAGATATTAAAGTTGCTTTGGAGACTGGAAGCCTGGTGTTCATTTCCCAGAGTAAAGTCCACTTACTTATAAGCATTCATTACCATCTATATATCTATTTGAAAAGGTTTTAAAAAATGGAAGAAAGGTAGTAAAATAATACAATGATTAGCATTGAAATGTTTTGCTTTCCCTCACTTTTTATAATAGAAAAGACGTACCATTTTCCCTTGGCTCTAGTAATTCTGCTAAGCCAAGGGAAAATGATACATTTTTTTTATTGTATAATTCTGCAGAAGAAAACCATCCTTGAGCTGTCTTGCTGGTCATCTAATTCTAGAAGACGGCCTATTTGGTAAGAGGGGAAAGGAATCTGAGAAGAAGGAAAAGGGAGAAGGCATCGTGTGTGGCATCTGCCTGCCCCTGTGGTGTCCCATGAGAGTGGTAGAATTTAAACCCCTGCCATACAGAAAACACTGATGAACAATCAGAGTTAGCTAGAGATACAAGATAAAGGTCAGAACTAAAAGCAAAGATAGTTGGAGAAATAGAATTTGCTTTTATAATTAAGGCCATGGAACAGGAGGGAATATACATATTCCTGAAGCAGCTCATCTTAACATTGATTCCAAACTTCAGGGGATTTCACTGGGCAGGAGGATGGAAAGGATTAAGAAAATACCCTCTATCACTTCAAGTACAGAAGATTACAAGCGTTGCCAGGGTTTGGGAGGAGAAGGGAAGGATTAACTTGAAATAGGACATGAATATGGCATGTTAAATTAGTTGGATGTTTTATCACTGTACATAATCAAGAGGTATGGAATCTTCCCAAAATATCTCTAAGGGTCAGTAATTAACATTCTGAAGAGTGTGCTTGAAAGCAGTCACTAGAGAACTATAAAACCATTTCAAGTGTGTACTCCTCCAAATTTAGACTGCTAAATAAATCAGTTACCCAAGGAAGCAATAGGAACAATTGGAGCAGAAATGGTAATACAACCATGTCTGAAAAGAATCATTTAGACTTGAAAAAAATAAACTTACAAATTTACATTCTTTAAAGAGGTTGATATCACTTATAAAGCAGTGTAGTGTGATTGAAATGTCCTTAGTGTGGTCAAAATCTGCAAATACAAACCTGAAAGTACATAGGGAAAACTTCAGAGATGCAAGAGGTATCAGAGAATGTGGGTTAGTTAAGCTCAGTAGATGCCATTCATCTGTGGGTGACTAAATTTATGAAGGTGACAACAATTTATCAGAGGATATATTTAGCAAAATTTTAAATATGACCTACGTGGTTTTCTAAAAATTTTAGTTATAGCCCACTGTGGAAAATCTTGCAGGTTAAATACTCTCATGTTTTAGATAGAATCACCAGATACAATCTATTAGGAATGACCAAGACGTGGCAGAACTGGTCTTATTACCTTACATGAAGATGCACGATCAGGGTACATGAAGAAATACAACGATAATTATTAGAGTTCTGAGTCATTAGCTCCCAGTTTTTAGGATGGGAATGTGTTATGGCTTTTGACTTCCTTCTCCACTCTAATTCTTTCATGGAAGGTAGCAGGCAAGAAGGGCTCTCAGAGAATCAACTATAGAGATGAAGATTTCCTCCGGAAGGAGAGCCTGTCAAGCATTGTGTGGATATCTTCTTGATCAATAGCTGTTTGATGATTCTCCCTGTACCTATTTGAGGACTTGGGAAAAAACTCACACAAGAAATTTCAAGGTATGGAAAAGAGGTAACAGGGCAAAGGAGCCAGCACAAAGAAAACCTGAGATAGATGCCAAATGATCAAGGTCACAATTAAAGACTGAGATGTGAATAGTGAAATGGGAGATAGGAGGGTCCAGAGCACCTCTCCCATCAGACAGTCCTCCAGTGGGGAATCTGCTCAATCTGCTCTAGCTAGTTTAGAAACAGGAACATAAATCTGGAAGAGCTACGGCCACTTTTTAACCAGGAGGAAAGATAGTTTGAGAATATGACTAAAATGAAAATAATAAGGGAATAAGACTAAACTAAAACTAAGGAAATAAAGAAAAAGTAATCAGAAACTCTGAAAAACAAAACCAAAATAAAATAAACAAAAATTATTCCTAAAGTGAGCGATGTGGTATACTGGTCTGAGTGAGACTAAAAAAAAGTCTTGTAGCTTTAGCTGTTTTCTAAATTGAATGTCGATATTCTCATTCTCATTTTTTATATTTTTATTATTATAAATATCAAGACTTTGTGTCCCTGGATATGGAGTTGGAAAGAGATGTGACTAGATGATAGAAACCGGTTCCAGCACCAAGGTGAAGAAGCTCATCTTGCTTCGAGACTTTTTCAACGGCATGGAAAAATGTATAGTTGAACATGGGCTTGAACTGCAAATGTGCACTTATATCTATCTTTCCTTCTACTTCTGTTACCTCTGAAGCAGAATGACCAACTGCTCTTCTCCTCCTGCTCAGCTCTTAATAAAGAGCTTTTTTATGATACACTTACAGTTAATGAATAGTAAATATACTATCTTTTCTTTGTGATTTTCTAAATGCTATATTTTATTTTCTGTAACTTACTTTATTGTAGGAATACATTATATAATTAGTATCCCATGAAAATTGTGTTAATACCTGATTATCTTGTTGGTATTGTTTCTAATCTATTGTACACCATTAGTAGTCAAAAGTTATACATGAATCTTCAACGGCATGATGGCCTATGCTCTTAACTCCCATATTGTTTGATTTTGTTCAAGGATTAATTATATACCCATTATAATTTAAAATGGTGGTCATATGGTTTATCATTTGAACTTGGAAAATTTTGTGAATCAAAATCATGCTACTATGAGTTCTGTGGAGTTACAAACATCTGTGCTGGGATTTCTCAGGCAAACTGAAATGTATATTCACCTCAAGGGAACCAATTTGATTTTGTGTCTCATAATAATTGCATAACATATCTTCACTGATATTTAGAATTAGTAATTCTAAAAAACCTATAGATTTTAAATGTATAAGTTTTAAATCTATCCCTGGATAGATCTGTAATTGCAGTGCAAGAAAGATATACAATACTGAAAATTTACACATGACACTTAATTCATGGCAATATGAGATTTTTGAAAGTACAATTCTTACTCTATGAAACATTTGCTAAAGGAAAGATCATAAACCAGCATCCCTGTAGGTCACCATCACATACATATATGCTTGTTGTGAATGACAGTATATTTAAGAAATTAAACATATTTACTTCTGAATCTCTACTCAACATTGATACTATGTTTGTTTTACTATTGGCTGCATGCTGGGTGTATCATTGGCCTAGCATCACATTTTATCTCAAGTTTTGGGATGACGATCTCCTGTTCCACATGGGTCATATCAATGTGAATCCCAGTTTCTACATCTACACTTTTGAATTCTAAGGGACTATTTTAAGATCATGCCTTTATACTCCAGGGCAAGTGCATCATAATTCATACATATGTTATCTAGAGTTTTGTCCTCACAGTAATTTCAATTTCTTAAAAGTGTGTATAGTAAATTACAGGTAAATATCAAAGCAGTACACTGAACCCCATAAGTGCATCAATGTACAAAGTTATGATTTAATAAAAAATAATAAAAATAATAAAAAATAAAAGAAAAAAAAAAGTACCTTCATATTTGATAAGTTAGGACCTTCCAGATACTTGTTTTTCATATTGTAAAAGTGAGAAATAAAAACTGATATTTAAATTGATACTAATTAAGCCTTCATCTTAAGTAAGAATTGAAAGTGGAAGAAAAATCCATAAAGATGTATGTTATTGATCCCATTTATATTACTTGGTCATAGACATGCCATGAATAATGAAACGTAAAGATTATCACGATCAACTTGAATTAATATATAATTACTTTTATAATAAGGATAATCCTACAAACTGGTATGGCTGGCATAAAATGAGACAAATGTAGGGTGGAAATAGGTGGAAATATGTAACATAATACCTATTACATGTTCTGTTTGTTTTATAATGCAATGATAAAAGAGAATCTTACTTATAACCAGAAAGAAGACATAAACTTGTTACCTCCCGAAGGACAGAAAAATCAAAAGGTTGTTTTTGTCATAATCAAAATTGGAAACTGATGGACAGCCATTGACTTTGTTTTCAAATCGTTATATGTAGTATAAAGCAATATGCCAACTAATATACCCACGGAGTGTGATTTATATGCAAAGGCAAGAAAGCTATTATCATACAATCAAACACTCAAAAGGAAGGTCACCTATGTATTCATTCTTTAACAAATATCTAAAATTTATACTATAAACAAATTGTTGATTAATCCAAATTATATACTAAGAGATCAAATAATACAAGGTGTCTCAAAGTTTGTTACTACAGTTCCCATACATAGGGAAAAGGGGAAAGTATAGCTAAATGCACTCATATTTACAAAATATTCATTACAAAATTTTATAAAAATATTTTTAAAATATCCTTTATGTATTGGCCATCTCTTTGTAAAATATTTTAATGAATATTTTCTAAGTAAAGTTACATTAGCTACAATTTCCCATTTTCCTTATGGATGGCAACTTTATGGTTTATTCTTTGGAAGAAAACATAGGATATTTTTGATTTTATTATTATTTTTTATTATTAAATCACAGCAGTGTACATTAATACTATCATGGAGGTACAGTGTACTGTTTCTGTATACAATTTGAAATACTTTCATCGAACTGGTTAAAATAGCTTTCATGTCTTTTTCTTAGTTATTGTGTTAAGACATTTATATTTTACAATTAGAGAGATTCACACGTACCCTTATAGGATGAACCATAGGCGTGATCCCACCAATCACCCTCCCTCCACCCACTCACCCCCTTCCCTCCCTCTCCCCTCTCCCCATATTTCTGGGTTAAAATTGGGTTATAAAAAGAATACATGTAGAAACACTCTAAACAAATATAAGTTGTAAAGATAGCTATGAAGCAGACTAAAATGCAATTCATTGAAATATTTAGCAACGATGAATCAGATTAACAACGTAGTAACTCAACATATTACCAACTCAGACTGACAGTGAGTTTGGAATACAAGAAATAAAATTTAATCAATTCATTTATACTGCCTACATCTCACAGCCCAACAATCATCACCTGAGATGAACATTGACAGTGTTGCTGAAGATGATAATCATTTCAATAATCTTTGCAAAAATCACTGGCAAAAATGTGACTAAAAATTTTAGAATATAATATACTTCAACCTCACATATGGTATTTTAAGAAATATAATCCAACCCTTGAGATTATTGAATAAGAGCATGAAATATATATAAGTGATATTTTTGGTGTTTTTTATTACCTGGAAATTATGGTCAACACATAAAATGAAAAAGGCAACACAATATTACTTCACAGGTAACATATTTCAAATTATTTAAATGTATATGTGTGGGTTAGGGGCAGATAGTGTCATTACAAAGAACAAAACATCTCCTATTTTTATTCAGGTGTTTTTAGATTTTATTTTCCAGACTCTCCATTATGATTATGATGTGTAAATAACATTTTAAATATTTAGATAACATATATTTCAGATTTCTGATTTCCATCAAAATATTATTCAGTTCAGCCAAAATATGCTACAAGAACAAGTGACCCATAACTTCAACCATATAAAAATATTGAGGAATTTTTTTCTGCTACAACCCTATTAAATTATGCTGAAACTCTGCTCCACATCATGTCCACTGGAGACACAGAGACTAGCAAAGCTGATGCTTAGGAAAACACTGCTGACCGAGATAGGAAGAGGACCAAAGAAAGCTGTCTGCTGACTCTTAGAGATTCCCCTCAAATGCGACATGTTACTGTAGCTCACATTTCCTTATCCTTTTCCACAGAGGACAACAAACATTTGAGTAATCACAAATATCACATCAACAAAACCCTTATATAAAAATGTAATAATTGTAAAGAATGGTTTACCTTTTTAAAAATTGTTATCCCATAGGAAAATAATATGACTGTGGTATGCACATTCTGAAATACATCCCGAGATTCCTGTTTCTTGCTGGATGAACCCTGTACAACCCTGACCCTTGATAAGTGAGACTTTGAATATAATGAAATGTCCCTTCTGTTATTATAGTATTTCATATAGCAAATGGCTTTTTTTTAAAACACTGTATATGTAATATCCAAATTATTGGCTTTGAGTTAGTCAGAAGAAGATTACCTTGGGTGAACCTGACCTAATCAGGTGAACTCTTAAGAGACTGTGAGATTTGAAGACAGAAATTTTACTGTTGACTTCCAAGCAATAAACTGCTGTATGGTAACTGACCTACAGGCCAGTTCATGGAGTGAACCCATAGAAGCTGACAGGAGCCCTTGGTTAAAAGAAAGAAAGTTGGGATCACAGTCATTCAACCACAATAAACTGAATTTTCTCAAGCACCAATGAGCTTAGAAAAAGATGCTAAGCCTCAGATGAGATTGCAGGCTCCCTAATACCTTGATTGCATCTTTGTGGATCTTGAGCAGAGAACCCAGCTAATTTATAACCAAACCTGTGATCCCCAGGAACTATGTAATACTAAATAGAGATAGTTTTAAGCAACTTCATTTTTATTTTATTTTATTTTATTTATTTATTTATTCAGTGACAAAGTCTCACTTTATTGCCCTTGGTACAGTGCTGTGGTATCACAGCTGACAGCAACCTCCAACTCCTGGGCTTAGGCGATTCTCCTGCCTTACCCTCCCGAGTAGCTGGGACTACAGACACATCTCACAATGTCTGGCTATTTTTTGTGGCAATTTGGCCAGGGCCGAATTCAAACCTACCACCTTCGGGATATGGAGCCGGCGCCCTACCCACTGAGCAACAGGCACTGCCCTAATAACTTTATTTGTAGCATATGTCACACAGAAATAATACAATTACCCCAAAGATCTACATAATGTTAATAATTATAGCATTAGTAATAACAGCAATTACTAAAGACAACCACACTATTGCTTTATTTTATATATGATGCTATTGCTGAACTTGAATTAGATCATGCACAAACACACTGTTTGATGAACTAATTAAACAATATGTGCTGACTTCTTTTTCTTAATAAAATAAAGAATGCCTGAATTAGAACACAATAACCTATGACTTTATTTTGCTTATACCTTCATCAGATTTACTCACATTTTATCTTATTCTTGCTTTAAATTACGGTTGTGATTATTTAAAACTCATGTTTGCACTTGCTAAATGATACAACTCCTTTTCTTCCAATGTTAAAAAAATTGGCCAGACTAAAATTAGCTATCAACTCTTTTATTTATAATGAATCTTTCACTTACATAAAATGAACAATAGTCAATACAAGAATAACGTTAATAAATAAACACAAAGGACTTCTGCTTCTCTTCTGCTTCCAGGACTGGAATAAATGTCACTTGTACCTTGACAATATGAAAAAATATTGATAATCAAAACTTTTTCAATCCATCAGGGCAGTGAAGTTACAGGGCAATCAGTGTAGAATCTAAGGAAAAATAAGTGACTCTAATTAAGAGAAGAGAAAACAAAGAAAAGCACGAGTAGAAAGTCAAGCTGACATATAAGCAGATAAGTAAAATTTAGCTGAAAATTTTAAACCAATTATAAAGGCTGAGTGTGTGTTGGAATGAGAATAACAAAGCCCTGAGAAACCATTATACCAGGATCGTCTGCACCACCTTGTGGGCTCTTCTTCATAGATCTGTACAAATCCTCAAGAGAAAGATTGAGGACAGGACAAAAAAATAAGAGAATGCTTTGAAGAAGCACAACACACTGCCTGGATCCTTTCCCTGTAGGGAACTGAAGACTTAATGGGCTGTAAGCCTGGATGTAAAGTCTTACAGAAAGCCAGGAAATGCTGGCTACACAGAAATATTTACTAAGAAAAGAGAATAAGAAAACAACACTCTGACACTTGAGGAGCAACAGGAATGCCTTCTGGGTCAGAACAATAGAGAACTTCCATTGTTACAAATGAGACAGTGACATAAGATTCCCAGGTTGAGGACTGGACAGGGACCCCCATTTCCTAGGAGAGTTGAGTGCAGAAATCAGTCTCATCACAGATCCCCACCTTGAGGCACAAACAGGCCTTTTCCAGGCCACATTCTCTGGGATCAAGCCAGGTCACAAAAAAAGCAGCTTTTTCCCCTAAATTGAATCACCTTTAATATGATTTGAGTAACTAACTGAAATTGTGCTTATGTCTAGAGAAGAGGATGTGTGAAATATACTTCCTCAGAAAACACAATAATTCCGTGTAACCTGACTCCAACATATTTTCTTATGTCTTTAATAAAACTAATTTTCAGTGTGTGCTCTTTGGCACATACACAAAGCGTGTCCATATATTATCATAAGAAGTCCTATAAAACAGCAGGTTAGGTTGACAGTATTATTACCATTGTTTAAATTACAGATGGAATCTCACAGTGAGAAGTGAGCACAACAGCAGACTAAGGAAGTAGCAGAGGAAGGATTTGATTTCTGGCTTTGCCTGTAACACAGCCATTCTGCTCCTGTTCTGCTTTTCTAAACTTCTATGGAAGTGGTTCATTTAAAAACCATCAAAATTTTATTTAAATGTGTCCCTTTGGAAAAATACATTATTTTTGATAATCTCAAACGATTTTGAGTATAAGCAAGTCTATTTAGCAGTTTGGATATTTCCCATTAACATTATTCTAAGTCTGTGCCACAAACAACTACAAGCAAATATCAAAGATAATATTCACAGATACAAGCCACCATAATTCATACTGCTTTTTAATTACCTCGTATATGCTAATGGAAGTAATGGAAGCGGCTGCCCATGTGTAAAGGAGTCAAAGGTCCTTTATAGGCTTACAAAGGCAAATATGTGTACAGAGAAGATAAGACCAGATCCAAAGCACTGGAATGTCACTTATAAGTCCAAAATGTGGCTTGGAAGTGGCATAACTTGTTTTCAGTGTGGGCCTATTTCTTGGCTAAGAGAATAAAAATCTGTGGTTTACATGTACGTACCCATTATTGTAGCTACCTAACCTAGAATCACCAACCCAGATGATAATTTTTAAAAAAGTTCCACTGCCCTTTTTATTATGTCACATTTAATTTACATTTTAAAAAGTTCCACATGTGTATGAAAATAAGATTGCAACTCCTCTTTTCTTCTGGATTCCGTTTGCCTGAAAAATTGCCTTCCAACCCTTAACTCTGAGTTTTAATTTGTCTTTTGACATAAGAGAAACAAAGTTTTAAGATTAATTCTCTTGCCAAAGACACTTAGATAAAAAGATACAAGTTAGATTTAAATACTGCCACCTCATTGAAGTTTTTGT
>CAUYQV010005567.1:0-16293 GCA_963574575.1 Galagoides demidoff
ACTGGCACAAAAACAGAGAGATAGATGTATGGAACAGAATTGAAAACCAAGCGATGAACACAGACACTTATCATCATTTGATCTTTGATAAGCCTATCAAAAATATAAATTGGGGGAAAGATTCCCTATTTAACAAATGGTGCTGGGTGAATTGGCTGGCGACTTGGAGAAGACTGAAACTGGCCCCACACCTTTCTCCTCTAATAGCAATTGACTCTCACTGATTAAAGGACTTAAGACATGAAACTATAAACATTCTTGGAGAGAGTGTAGGGGAAACACTAGAAAAAATTTGCCTGGGAGAATACTTTATGAGAAGGATTCCTCCTCTCACCCCCCAGGCAATTGAAGCAACATCAAAAATCAAAAATACATTACTAGGATCTGATCAAACTAAAAAGCTTCTGCACTGCCAAGAACACAGTAAGCAAAGCAAGTAGACAGCCCTCAGAATGGGAGAGGATTTTTGCAGTTATATTTTTGACAAAGGTCTAATATCCAGAATCCACAGAGAAGTCACACTTATTAATAAGAAAAGAACAAGTGGTCCTATTTCATTGTGGGCAAGAGACTTGAACAGAAGCTTCTCTGAAGAAGACAGGCGCATGGTCTACAGACACGTGAAAAAATGCTCATCATCTTTAATCATCAGAGAAATGCAAACCAAAACCACTTTGAGATATCATCTAACTCCAGTAAGAGTAGCCCACATCACAAAATCCCCAAACTACAGATGTTGGAGTGGATGTGGAGAAAAGGGAACATTTCTGCACTGCCGGTGTGAATGCAAGCCAGTATGTTCCTTTTGGAAAGAAGTTTGGAGAACACTCAGGGATTTAAATGTAGACCTGCCGTTTGATCCTGTAATTCCTCTACTAGGTGTATACCCAAAAGACCAAAAATCGCTTGGCAACAAAGATATTTGCACCAGATTGTTCAGTGCAGCTCAATTCATAATTGCCAAGTCATGGAAGAAGCCCAAGTGCCCATTGACCCATGAATGGATTAATAAATTGTGGTATATGTACACCATGGAATACTATTCAGCAATAAAAAAGATGGAGCCCTCTTTTATGTTTACATGGATGGAGCTGGAAAATATTCTTCTTAGTAAAGTATCTCAGGAGTGGAAAAATATATATCCAATGTACTCAGTACCACTATGAAACCAATTTATAATCACTCACACTTTCATACAAAAGATGAATCACAACTATAGCCCACAATGAAGGAGGAAAGGGGAGAGGGGTGGGAAGAAGTGGGGTGATTCAGTAGAGGGAGGGTTAATGGTGGGACCACACCTATGGAGCATATTGCAAGGGTACAAGTCAAATCTATTAAGGCTCTGGGGACTAAGTCAGTCATACCAGCCCCTGAGCATAGCCAACCACATTCCCAGGTTTGTACTGAGCAAGTAACAGACACATGCCACTTGCTTGGAGCAATGCTGAGGCAGGCCAAGGCCTCTTGGAAAGGACAAGTCTTAAGTTGGGCAGCCAGAGCCAGAACAAGGGCTGTGGAGCTGTGTAAAGAGTGAGTGCCCAGGGATGCTCTCCTCAGGATTTCCTGGTTACACATGGTGAGGAGACACCACTAGAAGGACATAGCCCCTTTGAGAGTCCTGAGTTCCACAGATGACATGCTTGCTGTTCCCTGAACAGAACGTGATCATGCCATCTATATCATAAATCACTCAGGCACTAAAGCCCACATGAGAAATCAAAATGAAAATGATTGAAAACTTTCTCTTACCCATATCTGTTATGTTGAGTGAGTTTCAGGAATAAAGTTTCTTTTGTGTCACATAAGAAAAGTCTCTTGTGAGACTTATGTAGTGGGGTTAAGGAGTTGGCCACAGGGCAGGGTGCCACAGAAGAGAGATGAACAGGGACACTGTTGGCCACGGGAGTCTCCCCCACACCGATTTTTACTAATCTCTTTGGCCCAAGAGCCCATTAATAAAACTTTCATATCCTGGTTTGAATGAGCAGATTTATTAACAGGCCATGAATTGTGCCTGTGCCCTTTGTCTACAACTCAGATACCATATACATCACTTATGTGTGTGTGTCTTTGTTTCTCTACTAATAAAATGGAGAGTGTCTGTTCCTTTCAGGATTATGTTCAAATTCATTCCACTTTTGTGAAATGTTTTTTTACATCACGAGTTCCAGAGTCTCTTTTACCTCTTTTGACCCAGATCCTTCCCATCCCTCAAATTCCTTTCCTGCTTCAACAAGATAGGAGCAGCAGCTGGGGACACTATCGTCCACATATGGGTTAGAGGAGCGGAAGGTGGAACTGGCATCCTCACGGGATCAATGGGCTTTCAGGACACAGCTCTCCTCCTTCACAAGTCCCTTCATTTTACAACTGCTTCAGTGGCCTATAGGCCACATCTTGAGGAATCCAGTGCCTCAAAAGAACTAGTGTTTTGAAAGCCATTGTTAGAAAACACATTAGACAAAAAATCTAAGATTTTGCATGAGGGAGCTAATGTGTATAAAGTGCATAAGGAAAATCCTTCACATAATGAAGTTAGTCACAAGATGCCTTAAACAGACGTGCAGCAGCTGGAGCCTCATCTTCCTATCACTGTCCCCACAACTGCTGGCACCCAGCTGCTTTTCATGCCTACTTCCAAAGAAACAGAGGGTGGACTGGAGGAAACTGAAATAAAATACTGTTTTACTTATTTAAAAATCCTAACATAATCTTTTTCCATTCCATTTTCCGAGGTCAGTTTTGCCTGGGATTAGAGCTCAAAAGACACACTGTTGTCATCTGCAGTGGAGAAGGGACCACAGCATCTGCATATGGTGTCACCACTATGCTCACAGAAAGAGGAGTCATTCTATAAAAAGAGAGAGAAGAACTTCCAAATAGCTTGGAAAACAATACTGCACATCTTGTTATAAGAAGATGCCTGAATAATGTTGTCCTAGGGTACAGAAAAAGTGATCTGAGGGGAAACCACCACACTGAGACGGGCGTAGTCCTGGCTCACACGATCTCAGGAAGTCCTTGCCCCCTCCAAGGCTCCACTTCCCCATTTGTCAAATGAACCTCTCCTTTTAGTTCAGTGTTGCTTCCACCTCAAATTATGAATGCATAATTAGGTCTTCTCCTGAGCACCTGTTGCATCTGTGCTTCTAATCCAGAGACCTCCAGGTCAAGGGCAAAACAGCAGTAACTCTGTGGGGGCAAGAGAACTAGGAAGAGGCCAGTTTACCCATGGGCCCTGCCCTCTCACCCATAGCACATTTCCTTGCTTTTATTATCTCAGAGCCATGCACGTGGTTGCCTATTCAACTTCTACTTTTTGAAACAACTCTACCCTTTCCTTTTTTTTTTTTCTCATAAAAACTTATGATTGGGAAGTGGGTGGGGGACCAGTCACATACACCAAGGCTGGTGGCTTCAAAACTGTTGTGCTAAACAACAATGACAACTGCAACAACAACAAAAACAGTCAGCTGTTGTGGCAGGTGCCTGTAGTCCCAGCTACTTGGGAGGCTGAGACAAGAGAATCACTTAAGCCCAAGAGTTGGAGGTTGCTGTGACCTGTGAGCCACATGTTAAGGTAAAAGAGAAGCAAGCCTAACTCCATTTTGTTATAATTTTTGCTGCTGAGAATCAGTGGGAAAGCAAAGCAGGCTTGATTCCATTCTGTTGCTTTGTTATTTTATTGCTTTTTTAAAAAAATGGTTCCACCTGCCTCCCCACCTATTGCATCATATTTTAAGTGTACCTGGTTAAAACTGTTAAAATTATTAATATTGTATAGAAAGTCACTAACTACCCTCGTGACAACAACATTTGTGATTATGTTAAGGTGGTCTTCATGCCATCTGTATATGATATGGAAGTGTTAAAAGAGCAAGTTTGATTCCACTTTATTATTTACTCCTTTTTACCTTCAAAAGTAGCTCCTCTTGTTTTCCCTCCCATTGTAACTGTAAATGCCTTTAGCTAAAATTGTTAGTAATGTAAGTTATTGACCATGTAGCCCTTATGATTATAGTTTTTTATGATCATGTGTGAGTCTCCTTTCCTACATTACCATAGGACATTGTAGATTACACCTGCTTTGTAAAGAAAAAATTGCTAGTAACCAGGCAAGGTTGCCCATTGTCCCCACTGCTATTCAACATTGTAATGGAAGTTCTAGCTACTGCAATTCGGGAAGAAAAGGCAATAAAGGGCATCCATATAGGATCAGAGGAGATCAAACTTTCACTTTTTGCAGATGATATGATTGTATATCTGGAAAACACCAGGGACTCAACTAAAAAACTCTTAGAAGTGGTCAAGGAATACAGTGCCGTATCAGGATATAAAATCATACATATATTCTTCATAAGCTCTGATTTGTTAAAAAGGTTCTATGATGGGATAAATACTTTCCAAACTGTTGGTCTAATAAAATTTGATAATTTTTTACACAGGAATCTGAGAGATGGAAAGTGATTTTGCCAAGGTCATAAAAGGTAGCATGTAAATTCAGAACCAGTATATTTTTCTACTTCTATTTGAACTCATTACATTCTATCTTCTCTCAATTATAGAACATTAATTTATCCAGTTATACATACATCAAACATTTGCCAAGTTTCACAGTTACTAAAAAAATTAAGATATGCTAGTACTTTTCAGTGTCTAAAAATGGAATGAGATACCAGAACAGTAATTGCATTATTGTATTCTATGTGTTGTACAAAAAGTGAAAACAATAACAACAGTTAACATTTACTGTACACTAGTTATCTGCTAGGTGTTACTCTTAATATTATATAAGTATTAACTCACTAAAATCTGACAATAAGTCTCTGTGCTAGATATAGTTATTATCCCCATTGTAAAAGAGAAAATTGAGATTAAATGGGGACTAGGAGATTAGGTTACTTGACCCAAGGTAACATGGTAAGTAAATTATGAGAGTACAAAATTTAGCACTTTGAAAATATAGAGGAAAAGGCCTTTATTTGTCCAACTAAATTGAAAAAAAAACTTTGCAGAGACATGCAGCATTTAAGCTGGGGTTAGAAAGTTAAGGAGAAGAAAGAGTGTGGTCAGGCAAATGGAGTATCATAAGCAAAGGTTTAGATGTCTGAAAGAGGATCCTCTGTTTTAGAGAACAAAGAATAAGTTTGTATGGCTGAAGAATACTAGATAAGACTAGAAAAATAGGTTAGAGCCAGATTGTGAGTAGTGAATTTTCTAACTTAAGAGTACGAGCTTTACTCCATAGTTTATTTGGGAACCATCAAAAGTTTGTATGCCAGGAACTAATACAACCAGATAATTCACCTGTGAGATCTATGTGACATCAGTGTTAATATGTACCAAATGAGAGACTGTGAAGCACAGTGTCAGATTATTTTCATGGTCTAATGGTCAGAATTAATGTTAATAGGCTGGATGACAGAGTCAAACTTCTTTCCAGAGTTTTCCTTATTGCTTCCAATTCTACATTCTGAAACCACAAAGACCAAGTACAATTCTTTCTTTCTTTTTAGCATTGTGAACCTTTAGATATTTGAGAAAATGTATCAAGGGACCTCCCACTCTCAGTCTCAACTCTTTCCATGGGCAGACTGGAATGTCATTGATTCTCTAGACCTTTTTTTTAAATTAAATCATAACTGTGTACATTAATTAATTTATGGGGTACAACATGCTGATTTTATATACAATTTGGAATGTTTACATCAAACTGGTTAACATAGCCTTCACCTCACTTAATTATTTGTTGTGTTAAGATATTTATAATCTACTCTTAATAGTTTTGTCATGTAACATGTCAAGGACTTTTTCAGCTGTAGAATCATGTTTCTCTGATTCTGTTTTCATTAGTTGGTGATTTGAAAGATAGGGACAGGTCTTCTTCCTATTTGAACGGGTTTTATTTTCTCTAGGAGACTACTGTGAAAGGCAACCCTTTAGAATATTCCCCATCCCAGGATGCCAATTTTCCTTCTATTGTCTTTTCAGCAGTGATCCCCAGAAATATTAGAGAAGGCAACGTGAGGATGCTGGGCATGCAGATCCCCATAAAGAATGTTGAGATGCTGACTTCTCTTTTGATTGTAATGGGTGTCGTCCTCCTGCTCATTGCTCTGGCTCTTGGTGGTGTGGTTTGGTACCAGTATAGGCAAAGAAAGCTACGCCGCAATAGGAGGTCCATCCTGGATGATAGCTTCAAACTTCTATCTCTCAAGCAGTAACAAGTGGAACCTGGATATATACTGAGGAAGAAAATATGGGATGCACTCCCTGTAGGCCATGGACTACCCATTATCAAAAGGGAATGGGTAGTGGAGATGTAAAGAAGGAGATCAAACTTATCTGAGTATTTCTTCATTTATTTATTTAGATGGAAATTATATTGTTCCACTTTTTCTTTAATTTCTTTATTCCACTTGGGCACCTGGGGTAGGTGAGTCTCCTAGTATCTTACATAAAAAATTTCAACAGCCATATTGTAATATTGTCTAACACTTGGATGGTCTGAAAATTCCTTTAAACTGATTAGTCTTACACAGTAGATAGCAAAAAAAAACTTCATTGATTACATTTCTTGTGCTTAACATAACCCAGGCAATTTCACTTTGAAATGAGAACAAGTGACCTGTGAAGATAACTCACATCTAAACTAAGGGCTAAGAACATATCCACGATACGAAATTGGGAATAGAGTAGGAACTGGGAATTTGAATTGAATATTGATTCTCCTTTGCAGTGAACCACTTTTGAGATGTGGTAAATGGGATGTTGCTACATTGAGTACCTAAAACATCTGGAGTCAGAAGCTCCTGAGAAAGGAGCTCCAAGTTCTACACAGTGGTACTGAAGGGAATTTTCAGTGGCCTTTCCATATTTGAGGCAGTGAATTCTGTCAAATAAAGTACTTGTTAGAATGAGAAAAGATTGGATTTGGTGTTTTTTTTTTTTTTTTTTTTTTTGGTATCTGTGGATTTTGAGAGATGTGATTGTGATTGAAACAGAAAATACTTGGGGAGGGAATTTGGGAAAGAATAGTACAGATCTGTCTATCATTTGTAGAACCTGAAAGTTTATTGTTTGGAGATGAGGAAACTGTCCCAAAAGAAGCCTCAAAGTCAGAGTGTAGGTACCATCCTAGAAAAGGAGATAGTCCATACTTAACAAAAAGGTTCTGATTGCTATAAAGAGTTTCCAGAGGTAAATAGAAGTCTATTAAAAGACTCAAACCTGTCTACTTGGCAAGGAGAGATATGTGACCTATGAATATAACATACATTTAAACTAAGGTCTAAGAACATAGCTGTGATAGGAAATTGGGAATTGGGCCATATATCTTATGGGCTCTTTTTTGGTAGTGGGTTATAAAAAATTCTACTTGAAACTTTGCAAGCAATTTTATGGAATAGAACCATTCCATTAGGTATCTTACAACAATATTCCTTTGTCACCTGAAAGTCTAAGCCCCTGGGAAATCTTGATAAGAGAGCACAGGAGACAAGTGATATATTAGGGATGGGGTAAATTGAATCACCCCAATGGCAGTATCCACAACACTGTACTACTTGATAAGTGGAGAATATAAGAGAGTAAAGATGATAACTAAAGTATATAGTGTTTTACACTTTATGAAGCATTCCAATTCCTGATTGTATTTGACTTATCTCACATATATATTAGAGTGCTCTTCCAGTTTACAATTGAATAAAATTCTCATGGCCATTAAGGAATTTTACCCAAGACCACTCACCTAAAAGTTGAGAAGGGATTTTAGTATTCATCTCTTTGACTCCAAATATCTGTTTTACTCTATATTATGGGAAAATCCAGTAACTTCGATTTTTCTTAATTGTATCAATTCCAACTTTTCTGTTTGCTCAACAACCTGTCTTCTTAGTTAGCAACCCCTTGCATATAAAAGATAGAAACCCAGAGACCTGGTATTTGGGTACCATATAATGTTGAACATTAGAAGAAGAAACATAAGCCAGATCCTATTATTTATCTCTTTTTGTTTGTTTGTTTTTTGCCATCATCAACAGCATTCTGGAGAGCTTTACTAGAAATCTCAGCAACATAGTAAGAGTAGAGGGAGTGGTTAGAGCGTCAGTTATCCAAGAGTTAACCATTGCAGAGTCAATGTATTTATCATCAACAGTATCCTTTTGGCCTCTAGTTAATACAGCAGCTCACAAAAACCAGTGTGTTGTAAGACCTGCAACCAATTAATGGTTTTAATTTATATGCACCTGGGATATCCCTGGCTTGGTCTCAGTAATGAATCTGACAGTGGTAGGTATGATCAAATACATTTGTTCTTAGTGTAAAATCCAGGCTCTAGGTCAAAGAATGAAAGGTTAGTGTCTGTGTATTTAACAAAAGGGTATATTTTTGTGGTGCATTTGCTTCATGTGGGGATGTAAAGACATATTTTTGAAAGTTAAGTGGCACTGCCATCCATTTAGTCACTCAGGCCAGAAATTCTGTGTCAACATGTTCGTGAGCCTTGTTTATTTCACCTCCATATATTTTTAAGTATTCATTTGTTTCCATCTCTATTATATCATATCAGTTTAAAACACACTCTCTGTTATCTGGGTAACTGTAGTAGTTTCCTGCTTACTTCCCTCATGTTCTCTCTGGCCCCTAAAATTTATCTGCACATAGAAAAATTGTTTTCAGAATATAAACTAGGATTTTAGTTTGTAAAAAATGTAATACACTTGTCTGTCCCCAGAAATCATGAAATAAGAAAAAAATGTAAGTTACTCCAGAAGGCAGGAGGAGGAAGGCAGACTGGCTAGGGGCACAGGACTGGAAGAGAAACACAGCCCATCAACCCCCAACCTGACAAAAGACATGCCAAGTTTGAAGGGAGTCGTAGTGACAACTATAGGTGGGCCTGGTAGCCCTGGAAAGGAAAATTTAGATGGAGACTTTCTGACACAAAGTGGCCAGTGGAAATGTTCTTCATCTCTGCTAGCCAGGAACACCCCCCCCAACCAAACACCAGGCATCACCTCCCACAAGGAACCTCAACACAGTAAAATGCCCAACCCAGGAAGCACTGTCTATTCCTCTAAGCTAAAGGATTTCTTTCCCTATCCAGAGTCACCATCTGGCTATGACAAGGATTGAAAGGAGTCTGGGAGACATCACAGGAACCAAATAAAACAAAATAATATATCAAAGTTTCTGAAAATTTTGCCAGGACCTGTGTGCCAAACCTATACAGGGTGACTATTTGCTTAAATATACTATTTTAATAAGGCTCAGAGTTCCATCATACCAAGAACAAGGAAAATTACAACTTGAATGAGAAAAGACAATCAACAGACACAAACACTGTGATAATACAAATGCTTCAATTATCTCAAAAAGATTGTAATGCAGCAGCCATCATAAAATTGCTTCCATAAACAAGTATAAATGCTCTTGAAATAGTTGAAAAAATTAAAAATCTCAACAAAGAAATGAAAGGTATAATAAAAAAAGAAAAATGGAGTGTATAGAACTGGAAAATATAATTGAAATGAAAAAATCACAGAATGGGTTTTTTTTTTTTTTTTTGAGACGGAGCCCCAAGCTATCCCTCCGGGTAGAGTGCCATGGCATAACAGCTCATAGCAACCTCCAACTCCTGGGCTCAAGCGAGTCTTCTGCCTCAGTCTCCCAAGTAGCTGGAACCACAGGCACCGGCCACAAGGCCTGGCAGGATGGGTTTAATATAACAGTGGAGGTAACAGAAGATAGAATTAGTGCATGTGAGGCCAATTCAGTAGAATTTACTGAATCCAGACAATGGAGAAAATAGCCTGAATGACCAGAATCCTAGAGGCTTATACAACAGTGTAAATAGAAGCATAATTCATAATATAGGAACCTAAGAAGAGGAGAAAGAGGGTGAGACCAAAAGAATATTTGAAGAATAATGGTTGAAAACTTCCCAAACCTGAGAAGGGGGTTGAGGCAAGATGGCTGACTAGAGCCAGCTTTCCACAGAGGCTACCATCCAGAAGGAGAGATAAAGGACAGAAGCTTAGCAAGTAAGCCAATGGTTTAGAGCTGAGCCAAGAGAGAAGGTTGAAGAATGAACATCAACCCTGCTGAGGCAAGTGGCGACCCCAAAGAAACAATAGGTACAAAATCAAATGCCAATCAGATGGGAGTCCCCTCCCTGCTGAGAATGGCTCACAGAATACTTTATACAAACAAGTGAGCAGAGTTCAGATTCCCTCCTATTTTATCCCACCATAGAGACCCTCTAAAAACTGGAACTACTTCCCTAGAGAGGACTAGGCACTTTTCCACCAGGCATGAAATTGTATAAAACTGTATATATTCTCTACCTGCAATTCTGAACTTCTAGCACCCCCCTCCAGTCTCAACCCAAGGTCTGGAAGCCTGTCCCCCATGGAGTCCAGATTCTTGGGCATTTTCTCAAAAATTGTGCACAGGGCCTAAGGTGTTGCTGGACTGTGCTGATTCTGTGGCATGAGTGTAAGGAGAAGATGGTGAATTGAAGGAACTATAAGGGAGAGGGAGAGGTGGTGGCCCATGGCACAGAGCAGCAGTGGCACTGGTGGGAACGATAGGGCTCACACTGCCGGGGATATCTTGGATAGACACTCCCTGCCTGTCTGAGCAACCAGAGGAAGCTAGGCATCTTCTCCGGTGGAAGCCACTGACCACTGGTGGAACAGATCTGGGATGGAAATGCAGGCCCCAAGAGTAAATGGTATGCTTGAGGCAGTACCGGCCTAGGTGGGGCATGGTGGGGCTGGAGACTAGAATGCGTATGCACAGAGATGATACTCCCAGGGTGGGTCTGAGCCAGAAGGACTGCTTTAGTGAACCTAAGAAGCATGCGGACTTCAGGGGATCATAGCTGAGACAAAGGCAGGCAGGCAGGGGCTGGAACTGAGAGCTGAGTGAGCTCTAACTGCACCTGCACCTGCCCCAACACAGACTGCAGCCAAGACAGACACATCAGCTCCAGGAAGCATCATAGACTGGGGCTGAGTCACTTTCTGTGAACTCAAACCATGTCTAATCCACAGGGGAATATATCCAGAACAGAAACAAATTCTGTGAAACTGTTCTGTTTTGTCAGCAACATCAATCAGAGGTGGGGCTGGAACTAAGTGAACCACCCCAGCCTTCATTAAGCATCTGAGGTTGTCAGGCCATAGCTCTCCCTGCAGGATGGTAGCAGAGAGCTGCAATCTGGCTGAGGAGACATAGATCTCCCTGTGACTCAGGCAGGTGCAAACACCTGGAGCTTCTGCTCATTGGAGGGAACTGGGTCACAGCCCTGTGGGCTTACCAGTGACTGGCTGTGACAGAGTTGCAAGGTGGGGAAGGAGGCATCAACCTTCCCAGACTAATTCATTTGCTGGATGGGTCCATCTGACCTCAAGGAGGACTGGAGTGAGTCATATTTGAGCTTCAAGAAGACCCCTGCTATCTAGTTGCTAGAGACCATTTAAAGTCTCCCAACTGACACTGGTGCTGACTGGGACAATAGATTTGGACCTCTTGAACTGGGCCAATTACCCAAGGACTATGCAAAGTGGTACCCCGGGTGTGTGGTTATGGGAAAGTTTGATTTTCCTTTTCCATTTTTTTGCCTGTGGGTCGCAGGGTGACTTAATTGCTGGTATTTGTCCACAGCTGAGACTTCAACCAAGAGTAACTGATTTACTAGGGTAGTACAGAGACCAGCTGAAAACAAGACAGAGCCACTTATCCCCACCACACCAAGCAGGTCCCCAGTCTCAGGCTGTAGCACTGTACAAATCTATTGCAAAGCTCCAGGGGAAAAGGTACATACACCAGTCCAAGAACTTGGGCAAAGGGCTGATAAATCACTACTCCAGGAGCAGTGGAGTAGTTGGGGAACCCAACTTCACCTTATCTTCTCATCTAGCCAAATGGTGTAAAATAATCATTGGGTGGAATCAGAGGAAAAACTCCAGTAACATAAATAATAAGAATAGATCAATTTCCCCAAGGAACAACATGACAGACACAACTAAAGAACTCATTCATAAACAAATGGTTGATATGTCAGAAATTGAAACAGAATTTGGATTGCAAATAAGATTAACAGAATGGAGGTAAAGTTGGAATTAGAAATTTAAGGAGTGGAGGCAGAGCAAGATGGTAAAGGGGATACATCCCTGAGTCAACTCTCCTGGTGGTTTTAGGTGAGAGTGGGCAGACTGGATCTCTCCCGCATGGAGTGCTGGAGTGCACAAGCAGCACAGGGCATGCAGCAAGGAGGTGAATTGCTGGATTGGAAGTGTAGCCCAGAACTATGGTGTCTGCCAGAAAAAACTCAGGGCAGCAGCTGAAATGGAGCCAGCTGTGACCTGTGGCACCAGGTCCGCAGCTGGCACCCTGAGAGGCAGAAAACAATTCCTCACCCATGAAGGACTTCTGTGCCCAATTCATGGGGATTTTGTGTGTTTCACGGAGAGTGTGGTGAGGCGTGGATTCCCGAGTGGAATTGGGCAGCCAGAAACGGGAGCCATTTGGACACAGTTTGGGACGTCAGGGATCCAGGCATTTGGACAGAAACGTGAGGGGAAGGGACTCTGCTTAGGAACCAATCCATCCTGTAATTTTGGAAGTCTGTGTGGTGCTGCACTGACACGGCAACATGTAGGGGGAATCGATTCCCTTCCTACAAACACTAAAAAGTCTTTTGTGTGCACGCAGTGGCAGGGAGCTGGTGGCTGCAGCAGGAACTAGAAGTAACTGGCCCCTCCCCCATCAGAAACAAACTGAACATAGAGCACGCAAATAGCACCCAGCTCTTTTCCCTCAGACCACAACAATTTTCTGTTCAAGGGGAAACTAAGAGTTGAGTGGAAAATCTGGCGAAGTGTGGTTCGTGTGCTGAGTTTGGAGGACCAATAGGAGTGGGTGGCCAGCCAGGAACAAGATGTAATGTAAAACTCCAAAAATGGCATCTCCATAACACCTCTCCCAGAAGTGTGGAGAACAAAATCTGACATGCAGCCAGCCATCAGGCATCTGAAGTTAATCCAAGATGCCCAACACTTTGTGGGAACTGTTGTAGGGAGAATCTGTGCAACCTGCCAGCAAAGATTCTCTTTCTTATCTTTTCTTTTCTTTTTTTTTTCTTTTTGGTTTTAGTGCGGGGAACACTCACAGTGCCATGTGATGTCTAGAAAGTATATTGCAGCATAATTATATTTCTTTAAACTGGAACCCCACCACATTTATAAAGGGGTTGGTTTGTATATATTCAAAAGAACAGTATTTTTCTTAGTGGGCCTTCCTTTTCTTTTTCTTTTCTTTTTTCTCTTATTTTTTTTCTTGATTTTCTTTCTTCTTTGTTTGCTTGTTTTGCTGTATGTATTCTCTATCATTTTATGACCAACATTTTTGTGGTTATCTTTTATTATTAACACTTTTTTTCTTTTTGTCTGTTTGTTGGTTGGTTTGTCTTTTGTTTTGTTTTCTTTTTTGTCTGTTGGTCTACTTGTTTCTGAGTGTCTGGGCATTGGTGTGCTTGTGTGTCTGGTAGTATTTTAGTCTGTTTATTTGTCTGTTTGGTTTCAATGTGTTTTGTACTTTGCTAAATCCTCGGGTTAGCTATATTCCCTAACTCCAATGTTCACATTCAATAATAATATGGAGGAACAGGAGATGAGAGCTGACAGGAGCTAGCTTTCAACATAAACTTCAGTTCGGGGGAGAGACAACCGCCAGAAGAACCCAACGAAGCAGAAGGTTGGGAGCTGAGCTGAGATAAGAGATAGATAAACGCAAGTCTTCCCCAAGGAGGCAAACCACGACTTCAAGAAAACAAATTCCTGGTTTATATTGAGCCCAAGCAGAATGTTCTCCAGCTCCCATTGAATGCCTGAGGCAGATAGGCTTAAACTATCTCTGCTGACAAGTGACAAAGAGTGGTCACCGAGTGCAGAAGGCATTGACATTACTTGGATTCTGGCAGGCACAAAACCCTGATGGATTCATTGACTTTACCTGGACTCTGGTAGGCACAAAAACCTGACCCACTCACCTATTGGACAAGACTGGGTTACAGAGTCTAGGTTAACAGAAATTGGTAGTGGGGTTAACAGAGTCTGAGGTTACCAGAGACTGGCAGTGAAGGGTGAGTAAGGAGGGGAAAGTGACATCAGCCTCCTTACTCCAAATCGTCTACTGAATGGGCCTTTCTGACTCCTCAGAGCATCAGAGCAAGCCACACTTGTACCACCAGTAGTCTCCTATTATCTAGTTGCGGGAGACCTAGTGATCTTTCCAACCAGAGAGTGGGTTCTGATCGGATCAATAGGTTTGGATCTCTTGATTTGGGCAAATTAACTGGTGGTCAAGGAAAAATCTCTGATGCTCTCTGGATTTTCTCAGGCCTAAATTGTCTTCGGGTGAAACATTCTCCAGCTGTCACTGAGTGCCTGATACCATCAAGCCTCAGCTCCCATTGCTGGCGGGGGTCAAAGAGCAGTAACTGAGTGGAACTGGCATTGGCTATACTTTGATTCTGGCAGACACAAAGCCCTGCCACATTTGCTTATTGGGCAACTGGGACACAGCCCTGCGGGGTCTCCAGTGACTGGGTATGATGAAGTTACAATGTGGGGTAGGAGGCATCAACCTCCCTAGAATAATTTATTTGCTGGGTAGGTCGTTCTGACCCCACAGAACCGCAGATTGAGTCATACCTGAGCTGCCAAAAGACCCCTGGTGTACAGTTTCCAGAGACCTCTTGAACTCCCCCACTTGAGACTTATGTTGACTGGGACACTTGTCTAAGATCATTTGAACTGGGCCAATCACCTGAGAACTATCTAAAATGACACCCTGGGGGTGTGGCTGAGGGAAGGTGTGGTTTTCCTTTCCCACCTGTCCCAAGTGAGGTAAGAAGTGACATAATTGCTGATATTTCTCCACAGCCAAGATCTTAACCCAGAGTAATTGATTTTCTAAGGTAGAACAGAGACCAGCTGAAAACACGATAGAGACACACAGGCCCCCAGGCTCTCAGACCACAGCATTATACACATCCTAAGCAAAGCTCTAGGTGAAAAGATACTGACACCAATCCCAGCCTTTTCCCAAAAAGTCTACTTAAATACTACTCCTGGAGCCCCCAACCCAACTTCCTCTTACCTACTCACCTAGCCAAATGGAGTAAATCCAGCATGGGGTGGAATCAGTAGAAAAACTCCAGTAGTATGAATAACCAGAGTAGATCAACCCTCCTCCCCAAGGAAGGATGTGGCAGAAGCAACTGAAGATCCAACCCATAAAGAATTGGCTGAGATGACAGAAATCGAGTTCAGAATCTGGATAATAAATAAGATTAATAGAATGTAAAACAGGAAAGAGCTAGAAATTCAA
Source organism: Galagoides demidoff (assembly GCA_963574575.1). NCBI lineage: Eukaryota > Metazoa > Chordata > Mammalia > Primates > Galagidae > Galagoides > Galagoides demidoff. Next base: position 15,406 of record CAUYQV010005567.1, read on the forward strand.
CAAATTATTCAAAAAATGTCTAAAGAAATTATTCAAAAGATGTACCAAGAAATATTCAAAATATGGCTCAAGAATTCAACACTTTCAAAGATAAAATGATCAAAGATTTTGAAACTTTGAGGCAAGAGTTCATATTCCTCAAAGATTTAAAAAATACCATTGAATCTCTTCATAATAGAGTGGAACAGGCTGAAGAAAGGATCTTTGACACTGAAGACAAAGCTTTTGAACAAGCCCAAGAGTGCAAAGGCAAAAATAAATGGAAAGGAAATGGATCTTTCTCTCAGAGAGCTCATGAATAATTCGAAGAAAATAATACTCGCCTTATAGGAATCCCTAAAAGTGACAAAGCTGCCTCACAAAACACAGAGGCTCTTCTTCATGAAATTTTGAAAGAGAATTTTGCAGACATGCCAACAGATTCTGAAATTCAGATAGCAGATATTTTAAGAACCCCAGCATGACTCAACCCAAAAATGACATCCCCCAGGCACATCATAATTAACTTCACTAAAGTTAATATGAAAGAGAAAATTCTGTAAGCAGTTAGATGCAAGAAAACCATAACTTACAAAGGAAAGAGTATTAGAATGACTGCAGATCTTCCTCCTGAAATCTTTCAGGCCAGAAGAGGATGGTCAGCAACTTTTAATCTCCTAAAACAAAACAACTTCCAACCTATATCCAGCTAAACTGAGTTTCATTTATGATGGAGAAGTTAAATAATTCAACAACTTCCACATGTTTAAGAAATTTGCCATAACTAAACCAGCTCTCCAGGAAATTCTCAAACCTATCCTCCATAATGACCATTGCAATCCCCCACTACAAAAGTAAACTCACCCAGAAACTTTTGATCAAATTCCAACTTCCACAGTGGTGAAAGTA
>CAUYQV010005569.1:0-16519 GCA_963574575.1 Galagoides demidoff
GAGGAAGTTTGAACTCTGCTCGCTTGTTTGCATGGAGTAAACTGCGAGCCCTTGTGGGGGAGGGGACTCCCGTCCGCTTGGTGGTGGTTTCTGTACCTTTTGGTTGTCTTTTTGGGGTTGCAGCTCGCCTCAGGAAGGTTGAAGTGTGCTCCTCAATCTTCTCTCTTGGCTCTGCTCCAGACCATCAGCTAATTAGCTAAACTTCTGTCCTTTCAGCCTCCTTCTGGACGGGAGCTTCTGTAAAAAGCTGGCTGCAGTCTGCCATCTTGGCTCCGCCCCCCCCACCCTCAACTAGGATTTTGATCTTAAACATTCTGGCTCTAGAGTTTTGAACGCTTAACCAATCACTGGGTTCTAAATTCATTGAAGTGGTGGTTAAAATGATATCTTATTTGGGGAAAAGACTGCTGTTTTTAAACACTTCATTCCAACCTGTTAGTATATTCCTGATGACATGAGGGCGATCTTGCTATATTTTTCCTTGGGGAAGTGTTTCCATAAAGCCACGGCTGTTTTTCCTCTTTCAGTATATGTGCGGTTTTCTAATGAGTAATTTTTGTGTAGTACAATGAATTTTATTTCTGTAAAATATAGGCATTTTTACAATTGATATGTCACATACATTCCATAAGACTCACTCCCTAGCCATATGATCTGTTGAAAGATAATGGGCTTTTTATTTCCTCTCTGGTGTTTTTAAACAGAAGTGGCCACTGGGTCCTGCCAAATAAATGCTCCTTCAGTGTGTTCCTTGACGGAGTGGTCACACCTGTGGGCCCCAGGAAGCAGCCTAGATTCCAGCAGCAACGTAGGCGAGGGAGGAGGACTTCTCGCGAAGCCACCCAAGCTATGAATCGGCCCTGGCTTCCTGAACCATAAACAAATGCGAGCTTTGTTCTCTCCATTCCTCATTTGGTCCCAAGTATGACTCAGGATTAGGCTGGGTCCTCAGGCTCCGTGCCTTTGGCTGTTGGAAGGAAGTGGGAGGATTCCAGGGTAGTTCTGGGACCTTTTCAAACTGAAGAGAGGAGGCTGACTGCATGATGGGAGAAGAGGTATTTCTTTTTTTGTTTTTAGAGATGTAATAAATCCCTTAACTTGTATCTTATCTGTGCCATTTATAGCAGGACTTGAATGGGTTTGCATTGGTGGGTTAAAATGATGTGTGTGCCTGCCATAGTCCCATAGGGGGGAGCTGTGAATATGCTAAGGAAGAACCTATTAAGTGTAAGGATTAATGTCTAAAGTCAAATGTTACACTTGAGCTGTTTTAATCCCCCCCCCCCTTTGGTCAATTCGGCCATTAATTTTTACAGATGTTTTCAATTTCTCTGTGTCTTGGGTTTTCATGTGCTCATACTGCAGAAAGAAATTTAGATGGGCAGTTTGCACAAGCAGTAACTGTTACACCATGGCACAGCGATGGTTAGCAATTACAGATGTTTGTGCAGTTAACAAATTCAGCTTGGTTTTCAGGTTAGTTTAGTAGAAAAGAATATGTCCATGCAAAGCAAGCTAACTATGGGGCATTTCATTCATGGGGGGCATGGACATGTGGAGTTTTCCTTGTGAGTGGAGAAGCTGTGAGTAGTGACTTCTGGGCGCTGTTGAACTGTTTTTTATAGAGGTGAAGATATTTGGCTAATTTTATAGTGGCAACCATTTATATGTATGTGCTCATGTATAAGTCAAATAAAGACACTAAATGATCTGACTTACTAGAAGTTTGCTAGTGAGAGATGGTCTTGTTTTTCCCTGGGAGTTGTTCATATTTGTCTACCTAAAAGCAGAAGTCTGTCATGTTCCAAACACAAAATTCCCTAAATAAACCACAGGGCAAGTGAGGCTTATGATGTGTCATATGTCTTCCATAACCCTATCTCTTGTTGAAAAAAATTTTAAGGGGGAATTTGATGAGGTCTATGAAATATGTCCCTTTATGTCTTTTTCTGTCAGCTTCAACTTAAACTATTTTCAAAATTACAAAGAAAAAGGGGGAGGGGAAATAGCATGGTGAAAAGAAAACACATTGTTTTAACACATTTTAAGAGAAGGAGAATTTCTTAAAAGTTTTTATAATGGTGTCTATTGCTTGCCTGGAAGAAAGAAAGAGGTGGATATTTGAGGGGACTATAGGCAAGGATTGATTGAATAAAAGTATATTCATCTGCAATGGTTTGAGAGGATTTTCCTAAGAAAAGATGTCTTATGTTTGCTAATCTCATTGCTGGGTGTCATCCTTCTGAGTTCTGATTGATAAGTAGAAATCCAAATTAGATATACATGTAAAATAAGATAACTTTTTAAAAAAAATTTGCTTTCATTTTCTTTCTTTCTTTCTTTCTTTCATGGAAACAGAGTCTCACTTTGTGGCCCTCAGTAGAGTACCATGGAATCATAGCTTACAGCAACCTCCACCAACCCTTGGGTCCTTGGGTTTAAGTGATTCTCTAGCCTCAGCCTCCCAAGTATCTGGGATTACAGGCACCTGCCAGAACACCTGGCTATTTTCGGTAGAGAAGGGGTCTCACTCTGGCTCATGCTGGTCTCGAACCTCTGAGCTCAGGGCAATCCACCTGCCTCAGCCTCCCAGGGTGCTAGGATTACAAGCATGAGCCACCATGCCTGGCCGAGATAACAACTCTTTATTGGAGAAATGAGTGAAAGTGTGATTGGTTATAAGGTGTGAGACATAGAAAAGTCTCAGCAGCAGCTCTCTCAAAGCTTCTCTGCCCCCCTTGGTCTAGGGCTTAGAGATTGGAAGGGAAAAATATCCCCTTCTGGTCCTAACAGCTGCTGTCTTGGTCTGTGACCTATAAGCTAATTGTCACACTGGTGAGCACTTCTAGAACCCTTTGCTTCTTTACATCTCAAAATAGAAATAGCTCTGTTACTTCTCTCATTATAAGAGCTCTTTGTAATAATTATAATAATAATAATACAAACTCAAAGTAGAAGAATATGAAGAAATAAATAGAAATTATTCTCAATCCTATTATCTGGAAACAGCCCTGGTTAATGTTTCATATGTATGCTTTCAGATCTTTTATTCGGAGCTTGAATATGATGTGTAGTACGCACATGTTACTCTTCATACAATAATGATGTCATATCAAATGCTACCTCTTTTTAAAAACTTAACATATTATGGAACCCCTTTTCTGTCAGCCTTATGGTATCTGTAGGGTCTCCATCCATTGTAGAAATCTGACACTATTTATTGAACCAATCCCAACTTGATAACTATTTAGGCTACTTCCAGATTTTTACTATGAAAAGGAACATTTTTGTATACATGCATTATTGTTCCTTCCCTAATTATTTCTTCAGGTTGATTTTTTAAGAAGAGGAATTTCCAGGTCAGAGACTGACTTAATTCTGGTTGGTTTTGCTTTAAATAAAAATAACCTAAGTACATGGTAAAAAAAAATTCCAAAAGAACAAAAATAAGATTTTTCTCCTATTTTTCTCCAATCCTATGCATTTAGCTTTACTTCTTGGTGGAAAAATCCTCATAAAACTTTTCTATGTATTCTTGTCAAAATGTAGAAATGGCTTTTTTATAGTGATAAAATATATATAACATTTACCATTTTTAAGTGTACAGTTCAGTGGCAGTAAGTACATTCACAAAGTTGTGTGACCATTATCACTATCAAACTCCATACCCATTAAACAGTAACCTCTCATACTCCTCTCCCACTAGCCCCTGGCAACCATCATTCTGCTTTCAAATTTCTATGAATTTGACTAGGTTTTTCACGTAAGTGGATTAGTACAATAGTTGCCCTTTTATGACCAGCTTTTTTCACTTCCTCCATGTTGTAGCGTGTGTCAAAATTTCCTTTCTTTTTAAGGCTGAGTAATATTTCATTGTATTGATGTAATACATTTTGTTTATCTATTCATCTGTTGATGGACATTTGAGTTGCTTCTACCTTTTGGCTATTGTGAATAAAGCTACAGTGAACACTGGCATACCAATACCTGTTTGAGTCCTTGCTTTCAATTGTTTTGGATATAGTCCCAGAAGTGGAGTTACTGGATCATATATTAATTCTAATTTTAATTTTTTACGGAGCTGCCATACTGCTTTCTACAGTGACTACACCATTACATGTGTACTCCCACCAGCAATGCCCAAGGATTCCAATTTCTCCACATCTTTGCCAACATTTGTTATGCCCTGTTTTTTTATTTTTTTAATTGAATTTTTAATTAAATCATACTGTTGATAGTAGCCATCCTAAAGGGTATGAAGTAGTATCTCATTGTGGTTAGAATTGGTGTTCATATTGCCTGTCACTAAAAGGGAAGAATGTTATTCTTTTCTTCTTAGAATGTTGAATTGGGGAAAAGGTCTTTGGTCTGAAAATTACTGTTAACTAGATGATCATACATAATTCTAAGAATTTGCAAGTTGCCCAAAGGAAGAACTAGTTGCCCTTGTTCCCACAAACCCTGAAGAATAAAATGAGTGGAGTACCCACATAGTTGCTTAGTTTCAGAGGTTTATTGGTGACCAGGACTGTTTTTTACCTAGCCCCATCCAGTTATTTGAATCCATAATCAAAGATTTGTGGTGAGTGAATTCTCTGAAAAAAGATGACTTTTTCCTTTGTGCTATTGTTAATTCTAAGTGATATTACTTGATTCATCTTACATAATAGAGAAAGCCAGTTTTGTTATTGATTTTTCTCTTCTCACCTACTCTGGAGTTGCCAGAGGGTAGGAAATGAAAGTCTTTCCTTTTACAAATTATTTGCTAAATTGTTCATTTGGTTCAATTGATGTTTTTCGGAAGGATGGACTGAAGTCTCTATAAGTATTTAATTGTGGCCCTCTTTTTGTCTTTATTAATAATTATTTCATAATATTTGTACCTTTGGAGTTTGCAGATGCTTTTGGTTCCTGAAATTCAAAATTTTGAAAATTTCCAAGTGGTCATTAAAATTATCATGCCTTTGTACTTAGCTTGTCTCTTCCTCTCTGATAGTCTCATCAGTTATAAAACAACATTTTAACTAACTGGGTTTCAGTGAGATGGGATGAGTTTAATGCTATATGAAAACTGGCAACTTTGAAACAGACTGTTTGGCTTATTGGACTGCATGGTGGTATGTTGTTTCTTACATTTAAAAAATTCAGGTCACAGATTAGTGAGTCAGTAACTTGGTTTTTGTTTTGTTTTGTTTTTGTTTTTGTTTTGTAGTTTTTGGCTGGGGCTGGGTTTTAACACACCACATCTGGCATATGGGGCCAGTGCCCTATTCCTTTGAGCTATATAGCCCTGGAGGCCATTTAAAAGCTATAGGATGTCATCTTTATTCCCAACTCAGGCTCTTAATGTTGGAGGTCAGATCCCAAATAAACATATATCCATAAATGCTCTAGAAACAAATGGAAGCATACCTATACTACATATACACCTAATAGCTATTTCTCTATCTCTAAACCTGGGCTATAAAATGGACAATTCCAAAATTAAAAATATGCCAGAATTGCCTTTAAAGGGCACTTTTTCATCAAAAGGCCATGCTTAAGCCATTTTGCAAATGGCCTGTGATTTAAAAATATCACCTCAATTAAACTTACCCTTGAACTTTTAGTAATCAAATAGGCAGGGTTCGAAAAGTGGAGGTAGAAAGCTGCAGTCTGTATCATACAGAAATTGTGTTTCTGGTTTGTTCATTTAAGAGGAAGAAGTTAGAAGTGGTAAAAATGGATATACTGCCTCATTTTCTTTTTCTTTCACTTGCTAAGCATTTTCATCCACCACTGATTTTAATATGTTTTGCTCCATTTGTTTTGGTAGCATCTGCTCTGTCTGTTCTTTTTATTTTGACTTCTTGGTTGGGGTTCTCATTTTGTCTTTCCACTAGAAGTAGCTTTTCCAAAACTTCTTGGGTACCTTTTCTAGACTACTAACAAAGTTGATAATAAGTGAAATAATGATATACAAAGTAGTGAGATTTTACATCCTAGAGTAGTACAAACTTTTTTTTTTTTTTCAGTTTTTGTCCAGAACTGAGTTTGAACCCGCCACTTCCGGCATATGGGACCTACCCTACCCTTTTGAGCCACAGGTGCCGCCCTGAGTAGTACAAACTTATCCTCTTGGTTCAGTGCTTAGAACTGTCTAGAGTTACTGCATTAGAAGAGTTGGATGCCTTGCGTATCTTACATGTCTAATTGTATATTTAATTTCTTTTTCTTCAAGTCCTAATACCCTCCCTACACTCCAGTATTGCTAGAAGCAAAGAAAATAGACTTATGGTACTGTTGATTTTCAATTCAGAAGAGGTTGAAACTTTATAAAGGTGGTAACTCTATGCCTACATATGAAAATAATTTGCCTAAGCAATACATATTGCATTACTGATTTGTAATATAGAGGTGAACAGAACATAATTAAATGAGCAATCTTACTGAGCTTTCCAGTGAAGGGTTATAGGATCTCTGACATTTCAGGGCACATTTTACATTCAGTGCCCAAGAGTTCAAACAACTCCAGGTTTTTCTGACTTTTAGTCATCAGTCATTAGGCAGGAGAGGAGAAAAGCAATCTGGATAAGAGAGGAAAAGGCGTCTTAAGAAAAGTAATGAGAGGCCAAAAGAGATACAGCTGGGTTGGGGAGGGATCGCTAAGTTTCCAAGTAATAAAAGTATTTTTACAGGGCCATAGAGCAGTGTGTTTATTGTGTAGCCTAACCCTGACTTCCGTCAAGCCCAACGAATATCAGATGAAGCATCTAATGTGGGTTGGTCATTTTGTTGGGAAATTGAATGGGCTAGACTAGTGAGGTAGGAGTATCCTAAGAGGTAATGACACAAGGCAGTGAAGATGCTCAAGGAACTACAGATCAGAAGTTGTGGGGAAACCATGGGCATTATGCCAGAGAGAGATGAATAGAGTCTTTGAGGAAATGAAGAATTGTGTATGGTTTGGTGATTGACTGTTTTCTGGTTACACTGGTGGCTGAAAAGAGGGGGCCCCATTTAACATGAAGCATGGTGATCAGGTTAGGAATAAGGGAGAAGTAGCTAATACTGAGGATCGCTAAACTTGTCATTGTCCTTCACGAGTAAGGATGTGGAAATCTTTCACTGAAAGTCCCTGTAACTTTGGGTAGATAACCATCTGAAACCCATCTGCCTAAAATAGATTAAATATAATATGTCAGGAGTAGGGACTTAAGGTATCAACTCCAGAAGAGCCATTCCTGGGTTTTGTCCTCCTTTGTCACTATTTTTGGTGAATGCATTTTGTGTTTTTCCTGTGTGAAGCCTATAGCAAATCTTTGGGGAAGGCACAAAAAGGAATTACTGCTCCTGGGAACTTATAAGTGGAAAACATTGAAATGGACATTCTCCATTGTGACAGAAAGGGACAAAGAATTTCTCAAGACAAGAAAACATTAATTTGAACATTTTTCTGTGCTGTGCACATTGTCTTCCGTACTTCCCCTTAAAAATCAAAATACACCTTTTGAAAAATAACAGATAACCACAAAAGGTTCCATTTAAGAAAGCACATAATTAAAATAAGTAATTTCGTGTTTTGTTTTTTAAATGAGAGTTTTCTTCCTCTATATTTTATGTGGTTTGGTGCCTTTGTGTTTGTTATAGAGAAAGAAGAGACTGGGGAAATATTTTAGTACAGGAAAATGAGAAAATGCAAAATAAATAAACATGTATCGTTTGTTCAGATGGTGAGATTCTAATTTGCCTCAAAGTCAGGCATTCTAAAAAGAATTTACAGCTTTAGGAGGATTCTTTTCTTTCTCACAAGACTTTCTATTAAACTGAAGTTAAAATGAGTAAAGGAATGAATGACGATGAACAACAGCCAACTACAGGCTATATTGAACTTTTGCTCCAGCAGACCAGAAATTATTCTAACAAAAGCTTCTTCTAAATAGTACATTTACTCAATCTGTCCCCACTTCAAACTTGAGTCTCATAAATGAAAAGTTAGTCTTAATTTTTTGAAAGTTAGCAAAATGAAAGTATGGTCAAGTGGAAATGCTTATCAAATAGCTAAGAAATGAAAATATCTAAAATGTGTATAATTTTAAAATTATATTCTTAAGGAAATAGTTCTAACAGTAGCAGGAAAAAAATGGAACTTCAGAATTTGAGGGGCCTGACTTTCATCATGCTTGTTTTTTCTCTCATTTGAGAACTATTTGTAATAATTGCCTTGATTTATATTTGTGTTAGATTTGTGTTTAAAGGGACTTTTTACTTTTGCACAACTAGAGAACTGCTAGAAAATAAAGCAATTAAGCTATGGATTCTATGCAAATAGATCGCACTTCTTAAATAAATATTTCTTCAAATACTGGGAAATGGGAACTCTGTAAGCATTGTCTTTGATCATACATGAAAAACAGTTACAAAGTGAGGTTAGCTCTTTTTTTTTCATTCCCTTTCAGATGTTTGAATAAGGAATTTATGGGTTTAATTAGAAGAGTAGGAAATATGTTTTTGACTTTGAAAACATTTGATAAAATGTCTCAATACTTTATTTGGAATAGCATTAATTGGAAATGACTTTATATTATCTACTTAGTCACTGAAGATATACATGTGAAAAACTATACATAAGGGGTGATGATAAATGGCAGGGAATGTTCCATATGGGTGGTGTCTTGTGAATTATTGTCATGACTCATTTTATATCTGACGTTCTTAATATCCTTACTAATGACTTGGAAAAGGAAATAGAATAACACATAAACGAAAGTTACATGTGATTTCTAGTTAGGAGGTGTTGCAAATCAAAACCAAACTTATGGAAAGACATCAGTAATATGGAGGGGCAGACCATCATTTTTAGCTACATTACTATAAATTATTTACTTAAAACTTTATTTTTTCTGATTATAAAAGTAATAACTTGTTTGTAGAAACACTGGAAAGTTTAAAAAAAAGTAAACACTGATATTTTAATCACCCTGAGGCAACCACTGTTAACATTTTTAAAATGTTTATTTTCAATCCTTTTGCCTTTAGTTGAGATTATACTGCATGCATAACTTTTCCCCACATATATAATTTTGCATCTTTTTCACTTAGCATTATATAAAATTTCCCATGTTATTATAAACTTTTTGTAAGTACCTCTTTCTTTTTCTTTTTATTGTTTTTTATTTTTTGTAAGCATCTCTTTAAAATACTTCTGTTTAATGCTCAGTCTTAAGGCTGTAGATACAGAGAATATCTGGGAGAACTAGAATTTGGTGGTTACATTGATTCTCCTCAACATTATGTTTAAATCTCGCATGTTGCAGCTGAGAACACACTTTCTTTACAACATAAAAATAATGTAGGAAAGCAGTTTGAGTTTGTGGGCTCATAGTGGTAGGCATCCTGCAAAGGCGGGTTGAATTTAATGTACTCTATACAGGGTCCGAACAGGATTCCATTCTCCCTTCCTCATCTTGTAAGAAGCCTTTAAGATTAGACGCCTTTGGCAGGAGGCCTGGAGTCCAGGTAGAGGACTATGAATTCAGCTTTTCACATCTAGGTATCTGTCAGTAATTTCCACTAGTGACTTTAGAAATCTGTACCACATGAGTTTATGGTCTTACTTGGCCCATTTCTTAACTGCCCTAGAAGGAGTATCTGTTTAGCCTAGCAATTTAGGATTTCTTCATCCATTACTGAATGGATGCCAAGCTTTGTAAAAGATGGCTTGGGGTAATTTTCTATGGTGGTGTGTTTGCTCCTGAGTATCAAAAGTCTCAATAAAGGCTTTCTGTTCTCTGACAACAGGCTTTTTTTCCCCAGACACACGCCTTGTTGTTTTTCCATCGCTAACAGTAGGTAACAGTTTGGATGCAGCCAGAAGCAGTTGGCATGGGCCAGTAGTTGAGGGGCTCCTAGGATGGTCTTCTGGCCATTCACTGTGGGTATCACCTTAACCGAAGCTTTCTTGTTCTAAAAGCTCATTGTTATGTCTGCTTTTTCCTCCAAGGCCATGACTACATGGTGATTGCTGTTGCTTTTCTTCCCTTCTCATTTTTCAGCATTACCATTTCCCCCCAAAGCACATCTCTGCTGTGCGACTGTCTTGTAAAAGTTGCTTCCTACTCTGCAGTCCTCAAGCTAAGGAACAAGGCAGTTAACCTACTATTTTAAAAAGAAGCTATGTGATCAAAACAGTCGTAAAGAAGCATTATGCTGATTGATTTTCTTTTTTATTTAGTAAAATTCAATAACAGTAATAACAGCTAAGCACTTTACATACGTACCTTTTTTGTTTAATCCTCCTAGAAAATCTATGAGATACATATTATCATGTCCATTTCAGAAGAGAAAACTGAGGGAGAGAGAGGTTAAGTAGCTTGCCTAAAATCACATACCTGGTCAGTCTGCACTTCACAAGCTGATTCCTACTTAATACTAATTCACTCTTACTGCTGGATGCTGAAAGGTTTATGTGTTCCACAGTTATATCTCTAGCACCAAGAAAATGTATCGCACACAGTCCTTTGTCCCTAACATCTAAATATTTTGTGATGAACATTGAGTTTCTTGCTGACTGAAGTGAATTAGGATCATTTAGCACCTTCAACGTGCAAGGCACATGGAAGGATATAAAAATTACCAGAACTCAGGCCCTGCCTTCCAGCACTTACAGTCTGGCCAGTTCAACAGACATACAGAGAAGTACCCATAAATGTAAGGTGGAGGATAGTGACTGCAGTTCTAGAGATTCAAAGCAAGTGCAGTAGGAACCATGGGAGAGGTGAGAGAGAATTCTAACAGTTGGCCTCTAAGAGATTTTTTTTTTGAGACAGAGTCTAAAGCTGTTGCCCTTAGTAGAGTGCTGTGGCATGACAGCTCACAGCAACCTCAAACTCTTGGGCATAACTGATTATCTTGCCTCAGCCTCCCGAGTAACTAGGACTACAGGCGCCCGCCACAACACCTGGCTATTTTGTTGTTGTTGCAGTTGTCGTTGTTTAGCAGGCCCGGGCCAGGTTCGAACTCGCCACTCTTGATGTATGTGGTCAGTGCCCTACCCACTGAGCTATAGGTACCGCCAGCGTCTAGGAGATTTTCATGGAACCCATACTCAATATAATATGGATTCACCCCTCATTGTTGAATATGTTTTACTAAGTAATAACTGAAGTGCCCTGAGCTTAATTTGACCTTTCTTTGAGGATCTCCATTCTTAAAAACAAAATATAAAAATAATATCATTGAACCTTCTTAAGCAACCACTGGTGTAATTTTCTCCTCTGTTCATCTGTAAAATTGGTGGGGGGAACTAACTAAACAAAGAACTAAGTGTTATTCTTTTTTTTGCACTTTTTGGCTGAGGCCAGGTTTGAACCCTCCACCTCCAGTATATGGGGCCAGCACCCTACTCCTTTGAGCCACAGGCGCTGCCCTAAGTGTTATTCTTTAGGAATCCATGGAGCAGATTCTCAGTAAACAATGAGTCCTACAATATTAAAGCTGGAGCTATTAAGCCTTAGCCAGATTTAGAGATTATCTTTATGGCAGCCAGTAGGTTATCTTTCGTTGCAGTGGAAGGGGTGTTTCTGGTAAGACTGAGGTGAATGAACACAGCAGGCATCCCTGAGGTGAAAAACTTCTGGAAAAGGATAGTTTTGTTCTCTAAGTCACCTCATTAGAAGTGGACTGCACCCCTGATTATTTTGCAGTTGGATGTTATAGGTATCAGGATAGTAGAGTCTTGTGAGCCAATTTTTTCCCAGTCAGAGAGTGACTTGCAGGAAAAGATAAGTAGGCCCTTTTAAAAAATTGTGGTAAAATACAGATAACATCGAATCTACCATGTTAACCATTTTTGAGTGTACAGCTCTGTGGCATAAAGTGTGGTCACAGTGATGTGCAACCATCACCAGCATCCATCTTCACAACTCCTTTCATCTTGCAAAACTGAAACTCTGTACCTGGTAAACATTAATTCCCCACACCTCCCTACCCTACAGCCCCTGGCACTTGCTGTTCTACTTTCTGTCTCTGTAAATTGGACTACTTTAGATACCTAGTATAAGTGAAATCATAGAACGTTTGTCTTTTTGTGACTGGGTATTTCACTTGGCACAATGTCTTTTAGGTTCTTCCATGTTATAGCGTGTGTCAGAATTTCCTTCCTTTTTAAGGCTGAGTATTCTGGTCATTATATTTATATGTACATATATATTATATGTATTATATATTATACATATATATACACAAATATATGATATATAAATATAATGACCAGAATACTATATAATAAAAATATATATATAGGGCATATATGCCCTAAGCCTTTTAAGTAGCAGTTTTACTGGAAGACAAAACAACAAAACATTGTTCTAAGTGTTTACCTGTTTTCTGATTAAAACTATTTCATTTCCCTCCTCTACTTTGAAAGACAGAAAAGCTTCACTGGAAATTTCTTCTGGGGAAAGAAATTTCCCTTGTTTATCTTTAGCTCAAGACATTTTTGGAGACATATTTGACTGTTTACTTAAAATTTGTCAGATTAGAAAGAGACCTTTTCACATGTGTCAAGAAGATCTCATGTGTCTGTTTTTAAAAAAATATTTTAGTTTTCAAATGGTAGATTGATTGGTGTTTTAACAGGAAGCTAACAGTTCAAAACTATCACAGACCTATTATTTTTCCACTAAGTGTTTCTATACCAGCATCAGAGCACTGAGACACATTCACTGTGATGCTTTCCATTAGGGTAGATTCTCCATGATACTTCTCTGAGTCTCTGTATCTGTCTCTTTGATTCTCTAATCAGTCTGAATTTAATGTTTTTTTGCACATGATTGCCACTCAGTAACTAGTGGCATGCTGCCATAGTTACTGAGTCTCCATATAAGAGACTCAAAAGCATAACAGTATGCTCAAAAGCATAGCAAGTATTTTTCCATCGTATACAAACCAATTCACAATCACTGATTTATCCCTGTGGTGGCCATAAACTGCAAAAAGGCAGTCTAAATGTTTATCACGCCTTTTTTCCACATCCTTAATTTCACTGCCTTAGTTGGATTATTGTGTCAACCCCTTAAATGTCTCCTTGGCTTTTGTATGTCCTTTCCTTTCTTCTTCATTCCTCCCAATACCACCAGATCAGCGGTCTGAAAGTTATAAATTTGATTGCACCACATTTCTGCTTACTTTTCATGACTATTGCCTTTATGATAAAGCACACACTGTTATATTGACCCTGCCTTACCTTGCTGACCTCCACAGCCCAAGCAGCCCTCCCTTTGCAGCCCCCACTGTGATACCCCCCTCCCTGCCCACTCCCTACCCTTGTTGCCCCCATCCTACACTGGGTAACCCTCATTCCCTGCACACATTCCTACCTTGCTTCCTGCTTCTCTTCAACTAAAATTCCTTTTCCACTATTCTCTACTTGGCAAATTCTTACTCATCCATCAGAATTTAACTTAAGTTACCTCTTGCCGTGAGGCTTATTTCCCCTTGTATGTTTGTTAGTGGCTTCTTTTTCTTCTTTTCTATACATTTCTTTATTGTAGTGTTTATCCCTTTGCGCTGTGAGGCTCTATTAAGAGTCCTGTCTCTGTTGCTCAGTTTTGAACTCATTGAAGATCTGGGACTCTGCCCATCTTATCTTTGTGGCTGTGGCATTCAATGTAGATCAAGGCTTATGGTAGTTCCAAAAAAAAATGCTGAATCAGTGAGTGAATAAGTGACTGAAACAAACCTTCATTTTAGTGGTATACAGGAAAACTGAAGAAAAGAAAATGTGGCTGTGCCCTCAAGTCTCTCTCTCTTACACATAAAATATGTCACTAAGTATGAGATACACATCAGTAGAAAACGTCCCTGAAAGCTGACTTTCAGGGACGTTTGAGTCTTAAAGGTGAGGTGGGATTTAAATATATTTAGGGAGGCGGTACCATCCCCAGGTAAGGAAAACAAACAGCCTATGCTATGTCATGATTGAATAAATAAAAATATTTTGGATCTGGAAAGGATCTTTGTGTGTTAATTGAATTCATACAGTTACCTTCATGTTGAAGCACTGGATGAACAAACCCCAACCAACTCCATGATATTTATTCTTGCCATATCATCTTTTTCTCTCTCCCTTACCCACCCTCTTAAACTTTTCAAAATATATCTAAAAGGAAGGCATTGTTAATCAAAAGATAAAAAACTAATCCTCTGGTAGAGGGAATGTTTACAATTTTTCTTTATCTGTCCTAACAGTGGAAAATAGTCTCTTAAAGTGTAATGGCAAATAGTGTTTTGTCGAAGTGGTATATGAAATGGAAATTTACTTTGGCTTATTCATCCTCTGTGAATAAGATGATCCTGCAACAAAATAGCATGCAGGCTCCTCCCTCGGGAATAGTGAGGGTAAAATATAAACAGTGTTTTCCTATACTGTCAGACATTTAGAGAGCTGCCTTCTATGATTTTAATATCATCTGACTGTATATTCTCCACCTCATTGAGCACTTAAGTTGGTTTTGATTCTGTTGTCGACGCTGCGTTTCCCTAGCATGAGGAGAAACCCCTATTAAACCTTCAGAAAGTTATTTTGCCTTGACAAAGAGACAATTCTGTCTCTCCTGTGACTGTGACTGTGCTATACGGTTCTTTCCAAGTATTTTTAGGACGTAGTCTTTAGAGGTGTTCAAACAGATGAACCAAATGATCAGGTCCTGGAAGAGTTAAAGTACATAATAAATGATAGAATTTGGCTGAAATTTTACAGAAACACACAAATGAACACATGTCTCTGTACAAGGTACAAATATAAAATAGACTTCATGTGTATTTGTGCAGTAGAATGATAGATATTAAAGTTTTTATTGAGCAGATTGAAAGAGTAAATCCTGGAAGACCTGATGGAAGGATCTAAGATGGGACCAGGTGTTTTGTATCCAGAGGAAGTTCCATATTAGTCTTCAGAGCCCAAGAAAAAGATGAGGGCTGTTGGGAGACATGGTGAGTGGCAGCAATCAGGAGTAAACTCTGGAATTTCTTCTGGACTTTGGGAATTTACATGAACAACTATTCAGAAGCAGTATATTCTGAGTGCTTTGGTGTAGATACAATAAGGGGTGATAATGGAAGGTGATTAGGAGTTGAGTCTTATGAGAGATCAAATGATGCAGATTAAGTCTGGGGCCAGAATCCTCACCTAGAAAACTACTGGAATAGTTCCTGTGACAGTTACAAGACTCTAGACTGGGGTCAAAGAAGAAGAGGATGAATTTGGAAGCAGAGCCTTGGTGATGGATTGGATATAGGAAGGTGCAATAAGAAGATAACCCAGGGTGAGTTTCAAATTGTGAGCCTAGGAGACAGGATGAACAAGAGAATTTAGAAAGGCAAGGTGATGCTGTTCACTCAGCTATTCCATAGGCTACACATTCTTGGGATGTGTTGATGGGTATGACAAGAAGTAGAAATTCTGTGAACAGATCAGTTTGGAATATACTGAGATAAAGTTAAGGATACAGTTAAACTGTAACTATGGGACTTCTCAGAGCCTTTAATGTGCTATAATTCATTGTTTAGAGTGAGTATTCACTGTTTCCCAAATTTACAGATTCTAAGTTTGGGTGTTTTGGAGATTGGTTGGTAGGTGCAACATGGTGGGTCAGGGTAGGGAGGGTCACAGTCTGAAAAAGGATTTCAAGGTAAGAGAACAGTATTTGCATGTGTCTGTGTATATACACATAGCTGGGTGATAAGGACCCATCTGAGTGAGTAGGGACTTTTCATCAGAGTAAATGTGAAACTAGATGGTATGTAAGAGAACAGGGTAGTTTGAGTATTTAGAAGTCATGGGCAGAGAGATGTAAACCAGAAACATGGCAGATATTGGATTCTTCTTTATGGCAACCAATAATTAATAGGAGGGCAAGAAGTGTGTGTGTAGAGGGGGACAAGAAGAAGTAAGACAAAGCAATAGAGACCTAGGAAGATTGCGGATACTGTGCTATCACTATTAACTAGGAGTTGATGCATGACACTGAATGAAACAGTGGCATTCTAAAAGGCACAGGGGCGCTCTGGTTTGTCAGTGAGGACACCTCCTGTCTTCATAACTGTCATGCTGGGGTGCTAATGCTAGGGTACAGGGTGAAGATGGTGACCCAGTGCTCCCTGCTCTGTTCAATACTTGACTGACCTCTCACTTTGTGGGGAGAAGAGAATAATGAGCACCTAGGTCTTGCTCTCAAGTAAGGCACTATTTCTGAAGAGAAAGGATGAAAAAGGTAGTTGAAGATAGTGTATCAGTGTGATATACTTGACAGCTGCTTCTAAAACAACCATGAATCTGACAAGGTCTTTAACTGTTACTGAGCAGAGAGGTTTAATATAATTTGAATTCTCTATTTAGATCTCTGAGTGTTCTCCATATGGTTTTCCAAAAGGGACGTATTAGTTTGCATTCCCACCAGCAGTGCAGTAGTGTTCCCTTTTCTCCACAACCCCGCCAGCATCTGTGATTTTGGGATTTTGTGATATGGGCTAATCTAAC
>CAUYQV010005570.1:0-11371 GCA_963574575.1 Galagoides demidoff
ATTATTGATAAACAGAGAGCCATTTTTCTATTGAGGGTCAATGAACTACATGAAAAAAGTTACCTAGGGCTTAAATAGGGAGTTAGAAAAAAGATAATTAGTGAAACTCTAAGAAAAGAAATAGCTGAAGATGTTAACAAAAGGAAAAACATACCATGCTCATGGCTAGGAAGAATCAACATTGTTAAAATATCCATATTACCCAAAGCAATATACAACTTTAATGCAATCACTATTAAATCTCCACTGTCATACTTTAAAGATCTTGAAAAATAATACTTTAAATTAAACATGTCTAGTTCCTATAGTATGTTTTACACATTTTATGTTCTAACTCCTTCACTGTCTTTGTTGCTTTTCTGCAAATGTACTTAATTTTTCTGCTCTTTAATAGCTATACTAAGGACTGGACAATTCCCCTTTGTCCTGGAATGTAGTCTCCTTTCCACCTGGAAAAAAAATGTTTTTTAAGGGTTTTCTTCTTCCTGGGTTTAATAGCACCAGAAAAGATGCTAGCACCAGAAAAGGAGTCCCAGTTACCTGAACCCAACTGATGTTATTGGATTATTTGGCTGAAATAGAAGGTTCAAAGTTGTGGGTGATTATCAAAAGCAAAAGTGGAGTAGAAACTGAAAATAAAACCATAGCGCCTCAGACAGTGTGGGTAGAAGCAAAAGTAATCTACACAAATTTCAGGGTAACAAAGAGAGATTTTATTTAGGAAGAACAAAGAGCAGCATGTGACTTAAAACCACAAACAAGCAAGTAGTTGTGTATTCTGGCAGACAATAAATTGTATGGAATAAAAACAAAGTAAAGAGCATAGGTGTTTGATATGTATAGTAGATTCCTATTATTGCTTTAAAAAATCACACAGAGTTGGCACCTTAGAACAACAGAAATCTATTTTCTTATGTTTCTTTAGGCCAGAAGTTTGAAACAAGGTTTTGATAAGATTGCCCTCATACCTGAAGCTGTAGGAGTAGCAGCTGTTCCCTGCCTCTTCCAGCCTTTAGTGGCTACTGGCATTCTTTGGTCTGAGGCCACATCACTCCAATCTTTGCCTCCATCTTCATGTGACCTTACCTTCTGTGTATGTCCAACCTCCTTCTGCCTCTTTACAAAGGTACTTGTGGTGCTATTTAGGGCCCACTGGGACCATCTAGGATAATCCCAAATCAAGATCCCTAAATTAATCACATCTATAAAGACCTTCAAAATAAGGTCACATGTGCAACAAGTTCAAGGGATTCAGATGAGGCCATATCTTGGGGGACCATTGTCAGCCTACCACAGTATGTATGTTTTACAAGGTATGGGTGTTAGCATTACTGATAAAGGTGATTTTTAAACAGAAACTAGAATAAAGAGGGAAATTAAGCTATGAAAATGGTTTGGGGAAGATGAGAAGATCGGCATAGGCAGAAAAAATAGCCAATGGGAAGCTTGTGAGGTGAGGACCTATTAAGCTTGTCCAAGGGACTGCAGAAAGACTGGAAGGGCTGGGGAGAGGAAGTGGGTAGGAGAGTGTTAGGTGATGAATAATGACAGAGAGCAGAAAAGCCAGCTCATGTAGTTCTCCCTGGCTATTGTTAGAACAGAGGCTGTTACTCTGAGTGAGATAGAAGATACTAGAGGCTTCTGACCAGCAGAGTGAGAAGGTATGACATAGATTTTTGTTGTGGGGGTGGTGGTGGTTTGTTATTTATTTACTCATTTAGTTTTATTTTTTAAATTGGCAAACAAAAATTATATATATTCATCATGTACAACATGGTGTTTTGAAAAATGTATACCTTGAGGAATGGCTTAATTGAGTAAATTAAAACATGCATCTTCTCACATACCTATTTTGAGGTGAGAACACACAATCTCTTCTAGTGATTTATGAAATACGATACCTTGCCTATTAATGATAGTCACCATGTTGTATAATAGATCTCTTGAACCTGTCACTCCTAACTGAAATTTTATATCCTTTGATAAACATCTAACAAACCCCCCATCCCTACAGCTCTTGATATTCACCATTTTACTTTCTATATAGACACTTCTCAGAGGAAGGCATATAAATGGATAACAGGATATTAAAAAAGGGTCAACTTCACTAATCATTCAGAGGAATGTAATTAAAACCACAATGAGATATCACCTCATACCTGTTAGAATGGCTATTATCAAAAAAGATTAAAGATAACATGTGTTGGCCCACAATGTGGAGAAAAAGAAACACACACTCATGGTGGGAATGTAATTAATAGGTCATTATGGAAAACAGTATGGAGGGTCCTCAACAGAACTGGCAAGCCCACTACTAGTCATACATCTAAAGGAAATGAAATCAGCGTGTTGGAGAGATATGCTCACTCCATGTATAATGCAGCACTATTCACAATAGCCAAGAAAAAGAATCAGCCTAAGGGTCCACCAGTGCTTGAATAGATAAAGAAAATGTTTATTATATGCAGTGGAACATTATTCAACCACAAAAAAGAAGGAAATCCTGTCATCTACAACAACATGGAAGAACCTGGAGGATGTGATGGTTTTCGTATGTTTTAAAGGCTCACTCTGGTGTTGGCTTTGGTCACAGACTGAAGAGGGATGATGAGAGAAGTGGTGAAGCAGGTCAGCAGAGTATTGTAACAGCACAGGTGAGGCAGGAGGATGACTTGGACCATCCAGGATAAGCCTCTACCCAGAAGGGGAAATGTTTCTCTTCCCTCATTATATTCCCAACAAATAATGTTGTAAAGTGATTTTCTCATCTTTTCCCCATTGAGTGGGTATGATGGCTAACCTATCTTTTAATATTTCCCTCAGTAAAAAATTTATTCATTTCATGTCAACCAAATGATAGTTCTGAAACATACATCTGGTTAGATAACTTCCCTTCTTTAAAACCATCTGGTTCTGCCTCCATTAAAAATAAAACCCAGATTCCTCATTACAATTAAAAATACCTGGCTCCTGTGCATCTCTTCAATATCACCTTCATCAGCAACTGTCCTTCTAGTTCACGATGCTCCCATCAAACTGGTCCTCTTTGTCTTCCTGAAACATCCAAGCCAGTGTCACATTAAAAAAAAATTGGACCAGTAGTTCCTTCTGTCTAGAATACTCATCCCATGATCTCCACATTTCTCCATTATTCCCAGTGAATCTCAACTCAAAAGTCATCTTAGATTTACAGTGTGCTTTCTTGACTATCTTACATAGTTTTTCAGTTATCATGCCACATCAGCCAGTTTTATTTTTATCTTCATTTTTATCACCACTGGATGGTTTCTTGTTGCATTATTTATTTATTGCTTATTTCACTTCCCACTGTCATTCATCAGAATACAAACTTGATGAAGGAAGGGACTTTTGTATTAAATATTTTGTTAAATGCCAATCCCTAGTATCTAGAAAAATGCCTAGAACCTATAATCTATCAATAAATGTTTGTTATGTAAAAGAATAAATTAAGGATGATAAAAGAACACGTTTATTAAACACTTACTATATGCCAAAAATGTTGCTACCAACTTTATGTAGATGATTGTAGTTACTTGTCAAAGCTGACTTGGAGCTAGTCTCCTTGGCCTCCACTCTGACAACCCTTTCTCCTTTATGCAACTTCTTCCTGTCCCCCTACCTCCAACCTCCACCCCCATCCCTTGTCACCTTTCCCCATCTGCCATTTATGGCCACTAGGTTCATTGAAGTTTGTAAATATGCTGTGATTTTTCTTACCTTTGTGCCGTTAGACCACCTGTTGAAAATTCCTTTCCTCTTTACTGAACACATTTTACTTCTCCATAGAGTTTAAACAAAGACATCGTGTTGTCCCCTTCACTCTGTCAGCCATGCTGGGTTCCGAGTAATGGGGAGACAATGGCGTACAAGATAGGTGTGGCCTGCTCTCCTTGAGCTTCAAATCTGATGGAGGAGAATGGACAGAAAAACCTTTCAAATAGACAAACTGGAATTTTAAACTGTAAAATCTGGCCTCAAGCAAAGACAAAGCAAGCCAGAATCTGATCTTCACCAGCAGTCTAGAAGCTTCTTACAGGAAGTGGCTTCTTCACTAGAAATCCCTCCCTGATCTCTCTTCTCTATGTTCTCAAAACATAAAATGCTTTAACACCATCATAGCTTTATTGTGTTTTTTAAATTGCCCATTTATTCGACCAACTCCAAACAATGTCTTATTCATTATAGTATTGCAGGAATTATCACAGGTTTTAGTCTGTAGTGGATAGGTACTCAATAAATATTTCTTGAGAAATATTTAAAATAAATGAAAAACATAATATAATAAAAATAATTAATACTTCTAGAGTGATTGGTTGAACACAAAGCTCTGTAGATGAGTTTGAGGATTGTGTAGAGTGGAATTAATTCACATAGATTGGCCCCTCTAGTACTAATGCAACCCGAGAATATACCAGTTCTTTTTAGTGACCATGTCACACTACAATGATAAAGTTGGAAACAGGTTAAAAAAAAAAAAATCATGTTATCACCCTGCAAAACATATCTGTCAGTATCAGTAGCAACTGACACATATGCGCATTTATGAATAATCTCATTTTCCAGCTTCAAAGAATAACTCAGATTATAGGACAGGCTGAACCTCTCTTAAAATTTCATCGATTTTTGTATTTCACATGTCAATTTTTATATTGTTTAAACTATTTTTTCATGCTTAATTTGCTTCTTCATTTGGATAATGCTAATGGGCTGTTATTGACTAGTGTCTCCAGTCCAGTTCACCGCACACTGGGCAGTATTCACAAAATGCTCCTTATATGCCAGCTGAAATTGGTAGTGCTTTGAAGGCAGAGAGCCAAATTCATCAAAAGGATAATGGCTAAATATATTTTGTTTTGTTTTCTGAATTTTAATGACTGAATGGAAGACTTATTCATTATTTATCTATTTTTGAATTTTATCAAATAGTTCTCGTGGTAATTACCCTATCTCTGTATTTATAGAAAAGTGGCACATTATCAAGATAATAGCCTGATTCCATATTTATGAAGTATCTGTTAAAATTATAAATATAGATACATGGAACTATGTGATTAACGCCAGGGAAAGCCACTTATAGGTTAAAAATGGGGGGAAAACTACAACTAGCTAGCACCTTTGATACAATTAGTATTCTGTATTTCAGCTCCATTTGGGGGAAAAACACATAATTCTCTGTTAAAAAATGCAATTTATCTTAAAGGGAAATGTGAGCTTATTCTTAATCAACAATATAATGGTAAAAAAAATACAATAGGTATTTCATTGTAGTCTGCATAAAGGTAAAAAATACAATAAGTATTTCATTATAGTCTACATTAAGCTTCATATTAAGTTACAATGGACTTCATGATTTTTTCTCCTTTGATATAAAAAGGCTAAATTGAACTGCAGCTATAGATGTTAGTGATTTTGTATTTCTACACTTTAGTTATCATATTTCTGAAAATTCTTATTATGCTCATCATTTTAAAGAGAAACACCAAGTAAATCCTATTTTTATAGAGTGGTAATTTGAAAAATGAAAAAGAAATAAAGGCAAATCTACTTTTAAAGGACAATGATTCAGGAATAGGCAATACAGAATGATAAATTTCTAAGACATTTAAATAGATATCTGAACTTTCCTGCATTAGAAATAAAAGCATATAAAGTTGTTATTTATTGTCATTTTAAATTTGTAAATATTTGCAGTTGAAGATTGAGAAATGTACACAATTGTTTGTTTACATTTTTTGACAAATTCAACAGGTTTTGTTAACTCAAAGGTCATCATTTGTATTTTTCTACTAAATATATATAGTGTGTGTTTATGTATATGACTGTTTTACACTTTTTTTACTGATTAAAAATAGATTTTTATTATGAAAATAGAATGAGTTGCTTTTCCCCCCAAAATTAATGGAATTGAACTTCACTTAAACTCCTATTTGGAGTTTATCATACAGGTTTTCTAAATAAAGGCCAGATGGAGCTTTTATGAAATTTAATCAGTTGAGCTTCTGACAATAATCTTCCTCACTTAGTGATCATTCTGTTTAGGCATTCTACCTGTTGTTCACAAGAACAAGAACTACTGAATCCCTGCGATTTGACATCTTCTAAACACAGCACTTCAAAAACTTAACAAAAGGAATGATTTGAGGCACATGGAACCTTTACTATTAAATTTTTTTCCTTTTCTTTGAGACAGAGTCTCAATCTATCACTCTGGGTGGAGTGCCATGGCATCATAGCTTACAGCAACCTCGAATTCTTGGGCTCACGCAATTCTCTTGCCTTAGCCTCCCAAGTAGCTGGAACTATAGGCCTGGGCCACCACCTCTCGCTAATTTTTCTAATTTTAGTAGAAATGGGGTCTCACTCTTGCTCAGGCTGGTCTCAAACTCCTGAGCTTAAGCAATGTACCCACATTGGCCTTCCAGAGTGCTATGATTACAGGTGTGAGCCAACCACGCTTGGCCTATTAAATAAATTTTGAACAGTTACTCAACTATATTCTCCTGGGACAAATACCATTAATTATCAATCCAGTAATATCTACTAGGGCAGTGGTCCGCAACCTTTTTGGCACCAGAACTGGTTTCATGGACAATTTTTCCACGGACATTGGTGGATAGGGGTTGGGGAGATAGGCAGAGCTCAGGAGGTGATGCCAGCCATAGGGAATGTCTGGTGGTTATAAGTATAGATGAAACTGCTTCCCTTTATGGCCCACTGCTCAAGCTCTGTTGTGCACCCTGGTTCCTAAGTTTCATGGAACATAATTTTCCCCCAGGAGTGGGGCAGCGATGCATGGAGGGGACAGGGGGTATTGTGAGGAGAGATGGAGCTCTGTGGCCAGATGCCTAACAGACCTCAGACTGATGCTGGTCCCAGGCCTAGGGCTTGTGGATCTTAGTACTAGGGTATTAGCAAAAAATCTTTAATTCTGCATATGGGTATTATCTGTTGGGATTCTAATTTAGGCCTCTTCCTTTCTTTGCTTTGTTTATGTAGCTTTATACACTAATCTGCTTATCCTATAACATATACCATCCTAAGCTGGTGAAAGATGACCCTGTGTCAGAGCTGATGGACTCATTGAAGATGTACTTGTAATAAAAGCTTTACTTTGAAACATTTTATTAAATTTGAAAGGTTTGTAAACTTGCAAACAATTGCAAATATATCAAAGAGATCATTGTTTTTGCTGGAATTGTTGAAGAATAAGTTGTTGACCTAAGCCTTATTACCCTTGAAATGTTAGTGTGTATTTCCCACAAATAAGGACATCCTCTTACATAACCACAATACAACCATGAAAATCAGGAGATTAATACTGATGAATTACTGCCATTTAATCCTCAGCTCTTGTTCAAAATTTTCCAGTTGTTCTAATAATGTTCTTTACAACAAAAGGATTAGTCCTCTTCATACGGAAACAATTCCTCAATTTCAACTGTCATGGTCTTAATGCTTTTGAAGAGCATAGGCTGGTTGTTTTGTGGAATGTCTCTCAAGTTGGGGTTTGTCTAATGTTTCCATATAAT
Organism: Galagoides demidoff; assembly: GCA_963574575.1. Taxonomy (NCBI): domain Eukaryota; kingdom Metazoa; phylum Chordata; class Mammalia; order Primates; family Galagidae; genus Galagoides; species Galagoides demidoff. The sequence goes on from CAUYQV010005570.1 coordinate 7,551, forward strand.
TAGAAATGGATTATACATTTTTGCCAAGAAAATTACAAAAGTGATACTATGATTTTATTGTGTCTTATCTAGGGGTGCATAATTTTCATGGTTTCACTATGCCCGGTATTCATTTAGACACTTGGTTAAGGCAGTGTCTTCCAGGGTTCTCTACTTCAGATTTACTCTTCTATTTTACTTAGAAAGTATTTTCAGAGGTACTTGGAAGCTATGTAAATGTCATGTTCCTCATTTAAATGTATTTATTTGTATCATTTCAGTTCATTTATTCATTTATAAGTAGATTTGTGCTTTCCAATTTTATTCAGAGGGTTATAGTTTCTTAAAAGCATTGTTTGTTTTGATCTTAATTGTTCTATATTTGATGAATGGCAGCCCCTTTAACTTGCCCTCTATATCCTTGCAGGTATTTCTGTCATTCTTGAAGCATTTCTTTCATGTTCCAGATTAATCTTGTGCTTCCATTGCCATAGTCCTGGTCTTAATCATTTTTCCAAAGATTTTTGACCTTCTTAGTGGAGAAAGCTATTTAGAAGCGAAGATCTGGGAGAGAGGGGGGTTCGCTACTATTGGTATGTGCCGTTTCCAAGTCCTTTCAGGGTTAGTGGACAAGGTGAGAGAAATGTGTTTGTAAATTCCATTTTTTATCCTATGCCCTTCAAACAGATACTTCCAATTCTAATCCTAAACCACAGGGTTTGTTCTAACATCTTGCTTTTGGTATCGGTAGCCCCATTTCCTAACAATGGGAAACCTGAATCCATTATCATCCACACATTCTCCTTGTCAATCTCTGTGTATAACCAATCTCTCCCCTCTGCTGCCTGTCCCACCCCTGCATTCAGACCCTCCTCATCCTGTAGGGAGGGCATGTGGCCACCTCTTTCACCCTTCCTGGTCTCTGAAATACCAGCCAGGTTACTCCCAGTCACAGATGTCTTCTTGACCCTGCTCGGTCTCTGGCACACTGCATTAGGCCACTCCTCACTGCAAGGATGCCCCTTCTCCTCATCTGGGCTACAGTGGCTCCCACACCCCTTTGGCCCCAGAACATCTACCTTGTTCTGACACACCCCAAGGGATTCTGTTTAGGAAAAGAAGGGAAAACTAAGAGATATAACAAACGATTTCAATGGGCTGAGACCTTCTGCCTTGTAATGTATAAGTTTCTTCAACATTATTCCAAATTTCATGGGGTTTTATTTGACCCTGAATAAGTCAGGGTGGAAGCCGGTGATGGCAGAGAAAAGCCACTTTCTCCACTGTGAAAACATGTTCCCAAAATGGCCTTTGTGAAAATTTCCCTACCAAATACCTGTATATTCCCTCTGAGAATGAAGTAGAATTCATTTTGTTAAATCTTTATCACTTTATATGAAAAAGGCAGAGCTTGGGGGCTGACAGCTGCCTGGAAAGTTGCCCTCAATTATTTAAAAAGTACTCTCCTTTAGACGGTTTCCCGTCTTTGCCTACAGAAAGGCACTCTGGGTCAGCAGCTGAGCTTAAAAAGAAATGTCTGTGGCTTCCCTGGCATTTTACTGCTTATCTATTCGAGCAGGTAGTAGTGAAGAGACTCAGTTCTGTCGGTATCCACCACTTGTCTCTACCCCTTACTAGCTGTGTGACTTCCCATGGCTCAGCTCTTCTGAGCCAATTTACTGATCTATAAAATGAGGATGGCCACTGCATCCAGCTCATGGGATTCAACAAGGTCCTGCATACAGAGTGCCTTAGGAATAGGAAACCAATAGGGTTATTTATGGTTAGCATTAATATAGAAATTGTCACAATTCACACCTCTTGGGGGTGGGACACAATTATAAGAGGGACCGTACCTAACAAATGCAATCAGCACAACCTAATTCTTTGTGCCCTCAGCGAATCCCAAACAATAAAAAAATTGTCGCAATGCAAGTATTGATTAATTAGTTTTTACCCTCTAACAAATCAGGAATGAAAATACTAAAATGATGCTCCCGACTTGAGCAAGGCTTGATTTATCTTAATGACTAACCCCTACCCTGCCCATTCTGTCTAGTGCTAAAGTGGATCCTTTTGGGAGATTTCCAGGAGCTGGTTATTGGATGTGTTCTACACCCACAAGTTTAGAAATAGTGATAACAACACTGCTCACAGTCAGGAGAGAAATATAGAAAAGCATTTAGATATGTTCTGTGTCAAAGACTAACACTGACGTGGCCTGAGAGATTTCAGCTGGATTTACCCAACTGGATGTCCAGAGGGGACATCATCAGTTTGCTGTGGCCACATCAGGCTCTGCTGCCTCCACATTTCTTGGGAGAGAGTTCAGATCGGGCAGGACAGATACTCGGCCCTTGGGCAAAGAAACTGATGCAAGGACTCAGTTCACGCATCAGTTGTGACACACTTCATTTCACATTGTCCAAGACAACTTTAGAAATGCTCCTGTTCCCTTTAGGTTCTTTCCCACATACCTATTTACCAAGCAAGCTGTAACAGAAACCCGAGTCCGAGGCACCATGCTCAGACCTCCCCTCGCTTGTCTCTGCTGAGACTGCCTGGTCCAGGGGAGTTTGGCTTCTTCTGTGGTTTGGGTCCCTGTCTTGTCCAGTCATCCTTTAGTGCCTGTGTCTTTAGCAGGGAAAACCTCAGAAATGTGGTTTTTATCCACACATTGGTTAGTTCATTCACTGATTTGTTTAACCTATATTTATTAAGCATCAGTATGTGTTAGACACAGGGAAAGGTGCTAAGGATGTAACTACAGACTGTCTGGCACGGTCTCTACAGCATCACTGAACTTTCAGTCTAATCAATGACAAATGGGCTGAACCTAAGTGACCCCAGACAGCACCAGCACACAATCATATTGGTACTAAGTGCCCAGATTTCCCACTGCCCCTGCAGACCCACGCTCCCTTCCTGTCCACCCTGATCCCTGCCCTGGAGGCTGACCCTCAGAGAATAAGTCAACAGTCCCCACACCTTCTGCCTTCCACTTCTCTTACAACCGCACCTTTGTAAATATGACCTTTATAAATAAATCCTCCATGCAATCTCCTATTTGACTGTGCCTGTTTCCCGTTGGGAACTTGACAATCACACAGAGTCACCCCTTTCTATGGGGCTCATTAAAAACATGTCACAAAACTTTAAGAACAAATTCATGCCCCTTGGGCTGCGTTTTCCCCTATCAGGCTTCCTTTGGCATCCCCAGCCTCAGCTGTGTATTTGGAGACTCTCTTCCCTCTGACTAGCATCCTACCCCTTCTCTAACTATCACTGCCCCCGGAGTCCTCAAGAGCTGCAGAAACACTCCAGGTACAAACCCAGCACTGCATGATCCTCAGTCAAGGCCCACTCACCCAGGAAACACAACACCTAAATACAGGTAGGGCCCTACGAAAACCCTTTCGTTTCTTTTAAAATCAGAAGGAAAAAAATGAACTTTTAGGTTAAAGAAAATGTTCTATTATACAGGGTATTTTTCTGAATGTCAGTGATGGCAAGTGTGTTATTTCTTGGCGGGGACGTGTGTGTGTGTGAGAAGGGGCCTGTGAAAACAAAACCACCCAGTACCCACAAAAGTCGTAATTCCTTCAGGTCTCAAAATCTATGCATGAATCCTGAAGGAAACAGGTTCTATAATCTCTCCCTTTCAAATATCTGACTCCTTCATGGAAGAAGCCTAAGTGCCCATCGATCCATGAATGGATCAACAAACTGTGGTATATGTACACCATGGAATACTACGCAGCCATTAAGAAGGATGGAGACTTTACATCCTTCATGTTCACATGGATGGAGCTGGAGAATGTTCTTCTGAGCAAAGTATCGCA
>CAUYQV010005571.1:0-11584 GCA_963574575.1 Galagoides demidoff
GGCGCCTGTGGTCCCAGCTACTTGGGAGGTGGAGGCAGGAGACTCGCTTGAGCCCAGGAGTTGGAGGTTGCTGTGAGCTGTGATGTCATGGCACTCTACCCAGGGGGATAGCTTGAGGCTCCGTCTCAAAAAAAAAAAAAAATACTGAAGAAGTGCTTTGGGGGACTTCTGCATATTAGCCATCAGAAACCAGGGAGGGTCCTACTTTCTCCTTCTGGGAGGCCCATGGCTGCTCCCTGCAGTGTTGAAGTGAAGGCCAGTCCACCATATGGTGGGAGGCCACAAGGATAGGGACCCTGAAGGGGAAAAGGTCATTAGGAATGTTCCAGCTGCAACCCAGCTCCCAGCTGAAAGCAGTCACATGAATAACTCTAGCCTACACCCTTGCCCAGCTGAGCCTGTCAAACCCGTGTTGTGATAATCATTCTGTTTGCAGCCACTTAAGTCTTGGGGTGATTTGTGCATAGCAATAGATGCCTCAAATTGTAGCTAAGGACCAAGTTTCTGGCAAAATACCATTTTCCCACAGGGCTGTTCCTACCCCAGGGTGTGTGCCTGAGGCTGAGTGGGGATATAGTCTGGCCAGCGGCACCTGGGAATCCTGTCAGGTGCCTTGGAGACTAAGGGCTCTCCTTGTGACTCCTTTCTGCCAAGAGGATTTCTTGCTTCTTTGGACAGGGGTAGACGATAGCTACTCAGCACCATCCATACTTGTCTTCAGCAATCAGTGCAAACCACCAGAATCTCTCAGTCCCTCCCAACTGCGCAATCCTGGGAAAAAACCCAACTGTTCTAACTTGGAACAGGGATGTGCTAATAGGGCCGATCAACTGTGGCCAAGTTGGTATGTGTAATAAGCAACAAAAAATGAGACTACTCGGCTTGGCGCCCATAGCTCAGTGAGTAGGGTGCCAGCCACATACACTGAGGCTGGCAGGTTTGAGCCTAGCCTGGGCCTGCTAAACAATGACAACTGCAACCATAAAAACAGCCAGGTGCTATAGCAGGCACCTATAGTCTCAGCTACTTGCAAGGCTGAGGCAAGACAATCGCTTAAGCCCAAGAGGTGGAGGTTGCTGTAAGCTGTGATGCCATAGCACTCTACCCAGGGTAACATAGTGAGACTCTGTTTCAAAAAAAGAGAGATGGCTCAGCGCCTGTGGCTCAATCGGCTAAGGCACCAGCCACGTACACCTAAGGTGGCAGGTTTGAATCCCCAGCCCGGGCCCGCCAAACAACAATGATGGCTGCAACCAAAAAATAGCCGGGCGTTGTGGCGGGTGCCTGTGGTCCCAGCTACTTGGGAGGCGGAGACAGGAGACTCGCCTGAGCCCAGGAGTTGGAGGTTGCTGTGAGCTGTGATGCCATGGCACTCTACCCAGGGGGATAGCTTGAGGCTCTGTCTCAAAAAAAAAAAAAAAAAAGAGAGACTACTGTGGCCCCATACTGCAGTGGTGGGTGACCTCAGGGAATGGGCGTTGAATCAGTGTGTGCCCTAAAAGATCTTCGTCACAAGAGCTCTGTGGAAAAATGGGTCACTCTCATACCAACCTTAGGACACTGGCCCCTCTGAATGGCAGATGACCAAATGCTCCTCCTCCTCCTTGAATCACAGGGTATGGTTCTGGCTCCAAAGGATACAGTTGCTGTCTCTTCACACACAGGCCATTGGTCATGGGCACACTTGTCAGGTACTCATAATCAAGCTTAGCTGAGCAAGCCTGACCTCTGTCACCACAGTAGGCTCTAGGGAGAGATGAAAGAGACCCACCAAGCTCTTCACAGGACAGCCTGCACCAAGAAGGCAGAGTCAGAGCCTCCTCACATGTTCTCTTGTCCTCCACTGACGCCTGGCTATTGGAGCAGGGAAGGAGAGGCTGAGCTGCTCCCTGAGCGAAGGCACCTAGTAGGGCAACAGACTGGCTTCCCTCAGAAGGCAGAGAGAAGGATAGCCAGAAAGCCCTGGAGAGCCTTGGACAGGAGCCCCACCAATCACAGCACAAGCTATGCCCATAGACCCATCTAGGGAGATCTGAGGCCTGCTGGACAATTAGTCACAGGAACAGTCCCAGGCAGCTGATCCACAGGCTGACCAACCAGTAGCCACCATGTGGCGTCGCATGGAGACTCCAGATGTTCAGCTCTTGGAGCTGGGAATATAAACTAGGAAGGTAGGTAGCTGTGAGCGCACCAAGAGAGGGCACACACACAGTGCCTGGGCCAAAAGAAGGGAGAAAAAGAGCCCCTCAAAAGCAGGAACTGGGGCCATGAGTGAGGCGTGACCAGGAGTCCTCAGAGACTTAAAGAGCCAGGAAGGTATAGACTGGGATCAGGAATATCCACATAGCAAAGTGGGCAAGTGGCAAGGGGCTGGTCTTCTGAGAGCAGCCATGAGGCAGTGCTGGCCCTGTTGCCCAGGGGCTCAGTGCACTATCAGCTGTCAGGAAGGCTGGCTGTAGCCATAGCTGAGCCCACTGAAGGTGCTACCTAAGGGCAGGTGCATGGAAAGGGAGGCTGAAATCTCAGGACATGAAAACCGTGCTCTGTCAACACAGCCTTTAATTCTGTTTCTCTGGTTGGCTTCCCTGAGGGTCTCAGAGAGCTCCCTGTGGGCATTCAGTCCATGCTGACCCCTGCTGGGCAGAGGCTGCTGGGTGGGCAGTAACTCTATGAAGGAGCAAGAGGAGCAGCAGGGAATCAAGGGCTCAGTGTGGCTTGCAGAGACCTCATGGGGGGTCACTGTGACCCATATCCACAGGGTGCCTGACTGAAGAGTCCTCGCTCTGGGATATGTTTTCATTTTTGAAGGAGGCCTCAACCTCGCCCTCATCCTCATACTTGTCGTCTTCCTCATCCTCAATCTCAATCCTGTCATAGTCCTTGCCGTCTTTGATGTTCACTGTTTCCTCGGACTTGGGGGCACTGGAGCCCACATCGATGCCAGAGGACACAGAAAGCTTGAGCTCCAACAGGTTCACGGGCATCTGGTCCTCAGCTGTCACTGGCTCCTGAGAGCTGAGCGGCTGGCTGGCCAGCACATCCGTGTGGAAGCTGTGGTGGGACTCCACAGCCTGGGGTTGGTCCTTGTCAGTGGCCAGCTCAAGCTGCACTGAGGGGACCTTCATGGAGGAGACCTGTGTGGAGGGGACCTTCATGGAGGAGACCTGGGTGGAGGGGTGTTTTGTAGAGGAGACCTGCCTGGAGGGGGGCTTTGTAGAGGAGACCTGCCTGGAGGGGGGCTTTATGGAGGAGACTTGTGTGGAGGGGGACTTTGTGGAAAACCGTGTGGAGGAGAACCGTGCAGAGGAGGACCGTGCGGAGGGGGACCTCGAGGAAACAGTCTCTGTGCTGCGCCTGTCGCTAATGCAAGAGGTGTGCTGGGCCTTGTCGGCGTCCTCCAGCTTGCGCAAAAAGCAGGTCCAGTCAAGCTTTGAGGACAAGCGGATGTGAGAACCCTTCACCTTCTTGAAGCCCAGGGCAAGGTCCATGAGAGTCTCAGCGATGGGGAAGGAGATGAGGCCCAGTTGCTTATTGAGCCTGTTCTCAAACTTGTACTTGCAGATGAGCAGGGAGACTGCCTGCTGCGACAGGAAGTTCATGAGCTCATCATACCAGGGGGTGCAGTGGCGGGACGTGGTGGACCTGGAGGAGATGGAGGGCAGCGGCTTCTTCTTTGGGAACTTGTTGGTAAGGCTCTGCGTGGCAGCCAGGGAGGGAAAAAAAGGACATGTGTCATCCCTTACCAGCCTTGTCCCTCCTGCCACCCTGGGATGCCCCCTAACACCTGCTGCACCCTCCTGGGCAGGCCTGCCAGCCCTGCTTTCACAAACATGGATGGCAGCTTGTCACACAAAATTTTGCCATATGTGCTATGAGGTTACACTCAACAGCCAACCCTCATGCTCACCTCATTATCATACCTGCTGCACGTGTCAGGCTGGGGCCAGGGCTGGGGATCTTAGTCACAGGGCCAGCCAAACTTGGGCTCCTGCAGGCTCCCAGCCAGGCTTGTGCTCAGAGGAGAGCATGCCTGGGCTTTGCTGGGGGAAGGGAGGGATAAGGGACTGCCAGAGACCCACCAGGGTGAAGCCACCGGCATCTTCTATCTATCTTCCCTGAGCAACTTCCTGGACAGGGTAAAGATAATAGAGGGTCTTGCCCTGGGCAACTGGACCAGAGGGCAGTGAGCCTAGGATGCAGGGCCCCATGCTGGACTAAGGCTGCTGTCCATAAGGGACAGGAAGGACCCTCTTAACATGGGAACACCTCCAAGATTCATACAGAAATTTTTTTTTTTTTTTTGACAGAGTCTCACTGTCGCCCTCAGTAGAGTGCGTAGCGTCACAGCTCATAACAACCTCCAGCTCTTGGGTTTAGGCAATTCTCTTGCCTCAGCCTCCTGAGTAGCTGGGACTATAGGCTCCCACCACAACACCTGGTTATTTTTTGTTGCAGTTGGGCCAAGGCCGGGTTTGAACCCGCCACCCTCAGTATATGGGGCCAGCGCCCTACGCTCACTGAGCCACAGGCACCACCCCATACGGAAATTAAAAAAAAAAATACCCAAGGTAAAAAATAGCCTTTATTCATCTTTGACAACACCTGGTAGTAGCTAGGCCAGGACTATCATCCCTCATTAGCTTGTCCCCTGACCAGGAGGTTTCCACAGTGCAGGGCAAGAGACCTGGACCTTGGGCACCTGCTGGTGACAGTGGCTGCTAGAAGAGGTGGCGGAAGGAGCCCTTCTCCCAGGAATTTATCCCTACAACACCCAGCCCTGTTCTCGAAAGTGTTACCTCTGGACATGATGAGGGAGGAGATGAGAAGTTTCTCATAAAGGAGTTGAGTGGGGATAGGTTGTAGGGAAAGCGAGGGTGGTAGGAGGATTGTGGAGGTGGGATTGGGCCTCTGAGGCGGCTGTGGCTGGAGGCTAGCTCCACCACAACCCCGGGGCCAGGCAGGGTAAGGTGGAGGCCTCGCCAGGGCCTGGCCCTCTGGCTGGAGTTCTGGGACACAGGTGGTTTCTGTAACTTGGGATCTGAGTTACATGCCTTCTGCCTGGGCCGGAAGGAAAAGCCGGGGACATTTGACTCTTCTGTGGGTGTCTCCTTGAACCTGAATCTGGTGGTCACAGGGGCACTAAGGACGGAGGGGGTGACCTGTTTGCCCTTGGTTTTTTTGGAAGTCATCTTAGGGCTGGAGACTGTGGTATGGAGGGAATTGCAGGGCTCCTCCCTGTCAGTGGTGGTTTCAGCCAACTTAGAGTTCGGAGAACTTCGGCGACCTGCCAGTGGCGGCTCAATGAAGTCAGACGGTAGCTCTGAAGTGCCCTGGAAGTTGGCAGGGAACAGAGGGCAGCCGTCACGGCGGTAGGCACCACTGAGCTTGTCCACAGCCTGGCTGACCACGCTCTGCAGGGCAGGGAAGAGCTGGTGCTTGGCCAGGAAGTCCAGGGTGTGATGAGGCTCTCGGAGGGAACAGTAGCCAGGCAGGTTGAAGGATGACAGCTGACTCAGTCGAGACTTGAGCTCCTTGTTGAACTCTCGCCTGAGAAAGATCAGCTCCTGCTCTCCAGGTCCCAGGTCTGATGCTTCAGGTATGTCTGAACTTGAGCCCAGAAGCCCTGAGAACCAGGACAGGGGTTGCTCCCGGTTCCCCAGGCTGCTGGTCTGGCTGTCCAGGGAGTCCCACGGGAGGGAATCCCTCCGGGAGCAGGACTGACTCAGGCCTTTCTGCAGAGAGAGGACTACTCTGAGAAGTGTCCAGGAGTAGCCAAGCCAGGCCTGACCCTGACCTTGGGCAGGGGTCCATCCCACCCAGCCCCAGCCATGGCCGCAGATCTCACCCCTTTGTTCTCCAGCCTCAGCAGTCGCTTGAGGTTCTTCTCCAGCAGGAGCTTGTCCCTCATAGGTGGCAGTGAGCCTAAGCCATGAGCATCTAGATCACTGTCGCGGCTGTGGGAGTCCAGGCAGCCAGCCGTGAGGCTGCTATGGGAGTCGGACATGGAGCTGGAGCAGGACGGGTAGTTGTTGGGGCGGCCCACGCAGAGGCTGGGCTGAGCACGGTGCCGGCGCATGGTCTTGAGGTTGGGCCGGGCATGCACCCGGTGCCTGACACTTGGCATCTCCACTGGGTCCTGCACCTCCACCAGTGGCAGCCCAGCCTCTGTTTTCATGGCAGCCATGCGCTCAGCTGCCTCCTCCACCACCGTCTGCAGGCTCTCCAGCACTTGGCCCTCAGTCAGGAAATCCAGGAAGCTGCCAAAGGGCTGAGGGGCCGTCCTCTTTTGGCGGTGGCACCGGAGCACTGAGCTGGCATACGTGGATGGTGGGTGTGGCTCACGGCCCAGCTTGGAGGTTGGCCTCATGTCCAGGAACACTGATTTCTTGGGTGGCTGAACCTGAGCAGACAGGCAGTCATAGTGGGCAGGGATGCCCTGCAGGTAGAGGGGTACCTGGGGCCTTCCATGGTGCCACTAGGAGCTGGGTGTGAATGGTGGAAAGAACTGCAGTTTAGAGTCAGGCAGCCCTGGGTTGGACGCCAGCTCTGCCTCTGCCACCTTCAGGCTGTGTGGAAATGTGCACAATGGCCCCCCCTTGGGGTCTAATTTTCTTATTTGAAAAGTGGGGATCTATTTAGAGTCTGTTTGAAGCTTCCCTGACATCACAGCTGTGGAGTCTAAAAGCCTGTTTCTGCCCTCACAGGCATGGACTGGCAAGGAAGAAAGTCCTCCCAGTCTCTCTCTACTTCCTCATCTGTCCATGCAGCAGGTCAGCTGTCTCCACTGCTGAGCTACAGAGAATACCCGAGGTCCGGAGACCTGCACTACTCATGTCCACTTCTCTGACTTGAGCTATAGGCCAGCTCCCATGCTCCCACTCTAGGTTCCCAGGCCACCCAAGCACCTCCTGGGTCCCTGGAAGTCAGGGAGACACGAGTGAAACTGAGGGTAATCAGGACTCAGCAGGTGGTCACAGGAAACGTCCAAGCAGTAAGGACTTCACTGAGAGGCCCAGGAAGACTGTGGTCTGGGCATCAGAATTGGTGGGGGTAGGGAACACTAGGGCGGTGAGGAACACATTGTGGGTACCAGGGTCAGATCCTATTGGGCACACTTACCCGTGCCACATACGTGGAGTGGCCCCCCTCGTCATCGGCCAAATATCCAGAGTGGTGGCGGCAGTTAGCCATGGTGTGAGAGACCAGACCTACGGCCCACAACCTCTGTCTTTAATTTCACAGCACAGCTGCAGACTCTTCTCTGTGCAAGGTGGGGAGACGAAGTGAGGGTCTGTCCAGGCTTCCATGGATCCATGTATCAGTAGCCCCGGGGCCCTCGCTTCCCTCACCCCACCTCCTCACTCTGCTGGGAGCCCCCTAGGCATTTGCAAACAGTCTGATTCTACAATCACTGGGACGTCACATGCTTTCCCCGCCCATATCTGGGTCTGAGTGTGTCCGACCCTCCCTCCTCCCATACCCAGGGCGCCGTGGAGTCCGCCCCCAGGCCCAGAGCAGTCGCGGGATTCACCAGAGGACCCACCTCGCTGCGCGCCGGCCCGCGCGGTGTACGCCCGCACTAGGGCGGCGGCACAGTGGGCTGGAGCAGCCAGGCGATCGCTCCGCTTGCTCATTTGCATACTGTGTGGTGGTTGGTTCGCAGCCGACGGCTCGCCCAGTAGCTTCTCCGACACAATGGTTGGGGGCGTGGCCCATATGGCTCCTCCCCTGCTTTGGTGAGCTCAGCCCCACCTACATTCGCCCTAGAGCTGGGAGCTGGGGATGCTGCTAACCAGGCTCATCCCTGACCCTCACTGTCAGGAGGAGCCAGAAAGCGGCAGCTGGACTCTGCGATCCGCACCTGCTCTGAGGGGAGCCTGAAAGCCAAAGCCACAGCCTCTACCAGTGACACAAGCACCTTCCTCGGTTCTTCCCTGGTCTCTGATTGCTCCCTTCCAGGGGTCTCCTAGCCTCTTCTAGAGCGGACAACCCAAGGTCTGTTTTCAGACCACTCTCCTGTTTCCCTGAGGGCAACAGATTGGCTCCAAGTCGCAGACTTAGCTTCATTTCATGGCTCTGCTACCCCTTGCCGCAGGGACTCAACCTCTCTGAGCTTGTCTCCTCATCTGGAAATGGGGTTGAGGGTCCTTCCACGTGGGAGTATGTTAAATCTTCATACAACACAGCTGGTACCCCTACAGGCACTTTACGTCCTTTCCCTCCTTTTTCCCTCCACGCAGTAAACTATCATGCAATATCCTACCATGGGATCACCTTAGAGAAACCTTTCCAGAAAGCCTCCCAACCTTCCACAGAATTCATAGTAAACTGCCACATCATGCTGTTACTTAGTTGTCTACCAGATGTCTTCAGGACCCTTACTCTCCAGTATTGTCAATGTCTGCATCCAGTAGGTGCCCAATAAATGTCAATTTCCTCTTTCCACCTAACCAGGGGTGGTGGCGGCGCCTGTAGTCCCAGCTAAGATGGAGGTCGGGACAAGAGGATCCCTGAGCCCAAGAGTTTGTGGTTGCTGTGAGCTAGAGTGTCATAGCACTCTACACTGGCAACAGAGTGAGACGCTCTCCCCCCCGCCAAAAAAAAAATTCCTCCTAATTTGAAGACCCTCGAGGCCTCTAGCAATTCCAAGACCAACTTCCCAGTGAATGGTTGAAGTCTAACAATTCAACAATCACTGTGATTGAACATGACAGTCCTTATACAAAGAGCGTAGTTGAAGGACTCTGTGGCCTCCAATCCTTATCAAGACCCATGAGGTATTATTTGTTATTATTCCCAAGCTCTGCTGCTGCCACAATTCCTCTCTCTGAGCCCTAGTTTCCTCATCTGTAAAACAGACGTGACATTTACCAAGCTGATAGGATGGATACAAATACCACACTTTCCATAGGGAAAAATCAAGACAGCCACATTCAGTGAAAATGGGCTGTCAACTTGGTGACTATTTGTATAGCCATGGATACGGAAAGCTTCTGTGAAGTTACAAATGGAAAAGTTGCAGCCTGGCACAGAGCTTGAAATGGAGGGCTAATGCTTTCTCAAATGAGGCCACTGGTGTATATGTTTTTAATTTTCTTATTGTCAAGAAAAAAGTTAACACCTCAAGACAAAGTCTCTTCTTAGAGAATATCAGTAAAATACCAAAAAATAACTTGGAAAAGTTGATGTGATCATCTTTATCTTCTCAAAACAACACAAAAAAACTTTTGGGTTGGGGAGAAGAGGAATTGGGTGCATATATTTGCTTAGAGGAAACACTGGAATGACACAATCCAAACAGTTAACCATGGTGATCTCTGGAGTAAGAGACTTTTTTCCTTCATCTTCTCGCGCCGCGTGTGGGCGTTTCATGCTAAACCCCACTCTTGCAGTAGAGGAGTTTGTGTAGGGCCACGCTGCACCGCTAGGCGGCGAGGACAAAGGCGAAGTGTAGCCGCAACTGGGCGTGTGCGTCGGAGCGCGGCCTCGAGCTGCGTCCAAGGGCGGGGCCTGAACTACCCAGCCCACTCCCCTCGGGTCGCACGCGGTGACTTGGGCTGCTATGGCCAGGCCCCGCGTGCGGCTGGTGGTAACCGCGGACGACTTTGGTTACTGCCCGCGGCGCGATGAGGGCATCGTAGAGGCCTTCCTGGCCGGGACCGTGACCAGTGTGTCCTTGCTGGTCAACGGCGCGGCCGCAGAGAGCGCGGCAGAGCTGGCCCGCAGGTGAGAGGCGGCCCCCCGCAGGGTCCGGGCGTCCTTGGGGGGCCTCCGTTCCGCGGCCGTCCGTGCACCTGTTTGCGCTCCGCCCGCAGGTACAGCATCCCCACGGGCCTCCACGCCAATCTGTCAGAGGGCCGCCCAGTGGGCCCGGCCCGCCACGGCGCCTCGACCCTGCTCAGCCCCGAAGGTTTCTTCCTCGGCAAGATGGGTTTCCGAGAGGCGGTGGCGGCCGGAGACGTGGCTTTGCCCCAGGTGCGGAGAAGGCGCGGCTGCAGCTCCATGTTTTCTTTGATTCTCCCCCCCCTCGCCCCCGGGTACCGTTGAAGCCTTGGGGGCAGGAGTTGGCGCCGAACGCTTTCCTCATCCCAACCCTGGAGCAGTCACGCCGCCCAGAAGCACTAAAGCTCCTGGGTGTGGCCTCCCGGACTTTAAGAGCGTCAATCGTCCTCTCTAGGTTCGGGAGGAGCTGGTGGCTCAGCTAAACTGCTTCCGGGAGTTGCTGGGCAGGGCTCCCACGCACGTGGACGGGCACCAACACGTGCACGTGCTCCCAGGTAGGTGGACTGGGGCTCCCAGGTCGGGGGAGGCCGATGCTCCCTGGTGAGGGGACGTGCGCCTCCCTGAGCTCGCTTCGCCCGCAGGCGTGTGCCAGGTGTTCGCCGAGGCGCTGCAGGCCTACGGGGTGCGTTTCACACGCCTGCCCTTGGAACGCGGCGTGGGCAGCTGCGCGTGGCTGGAGGCCCCAGCGCGCGCCTTCGCCTGCGCCGTGGAGCGAGACGCCCGGGCCGCCGTGGGTCACTTCTCCCGGCACGGCCTGCGGTGAGGCCCCTCGCCGGCACCCCAACCCATCACCTGTTACCGGTGCTTTCCTACCTTATCCTGGCCACCTGTTTACGCTTCTCAAGCAGGAAGCGCCCCGCCCCCAACCTAGCCCCGCCCACTGCCCAGTCCCGCGGCTGATGCCCTGGCACCCGCAGGTGGACAGACGTCTTCGTGGGCATGAGCACTTGCGGCCGGCACATGTCTCCTCATCGCGTGTCCGGGGCGCTGGCTCTGGCCCTGGAAGGTATCCCAACAGGCCACGCCCTGACAGCTGAGCTGATGGCACATCCCGGCTACCCTAGTGTGCCTCCGGCTGGGGGCTGTGGGGAAGGGCCTGACGCGTTCTCCTGCTCTTGGGAGCGGCTGCACGAGCTGCGTGTCCTCACTGCACCTACGCTGCGGGCCCGGCTTGCCCAGGAGGGCGTGCAGCTCTGTGCCCTCGACGATCTGGACTCCAAGGGGCCTGGGGAGGGGGTTCCCTGTGAGGCCCACTCTGGAGCCCTTCCTGGAGTCCTCCCCATCTTGACCCCTACGGAGAGCCAAGCAACGATACCCTTTAATGCCCAGGAAGGGGGCCAGGATTAAGCACTGGCACAGCCCAGAACCAGGCTCTTGAGCAGGGTCTGTAACTAGCCTGGTTGAGACACTGCTACTTCTATGCCAGGACCTCATGACTCAGAGTGGCATCCAGAGCTTAGGCAGCCCTTCTTGGCTGCAGGTGGGCCTAGCCTGTGGCATCTGGGCCTAAGACCTGCAGAGCAGAACCTGTGGTGCCCCTTTGCATAGCAGTGTAAACACTTTCATTGTTTAGAGGAAATGGGGAAGAGATTGTTATATTAATTAAAAAAAGTGTTTTTGGGCTCGGCTCCTGTGGCTCAATCGGCTAGGGCGCCAGCCTCGTACACCTAAGGTGGCAGGTTCGAATCCCCAGCCCGGGCCCACCAAACAACAATGATGGCTGCAACCAAAAAATGGCCCAGCATTGTGGCGGGCGCCTGTAGTACCAGCTACTTGGGAGGCTGAGGCAGGAGACTCTCTT
>CAUYQV010005572.1:0-11254 GCA_963574575.1 Galagoides demidoff
AGCAACCTCCAACTCCCGGGCTCAAACGAGTCTCCTGTCTCCGCCTCCCAAGTAGCTGGGACCACAGGCGCCTGCCACAACACCTGGCCATTTTTTGGTTGCAGCCATCATTGTTGTTTGGCGGGCCCGGGCTGGGGATTCAAACCCGCCACCTTAGGTGTAGGTGGCTGATTGAGCCACAGGCGCTGAACCGTTTGGCTCAATTCTTAACTGCATTACGTATTTATTAAAAAGGGGTAGATGGCAAAATTTGAATAGTGGTTATTGCCAGGTATAAGATTACAGATTTTTTTTTTTTTTGGAGACAGTCTCACTTTGTCACCCTCAGTAGAGTGCTGCAGCATTATAGCTCATAGCAACTTGAAACTGTTGGGCTCAAGCAATCCACTTGCCTCAATCCACTTGCCTCAGCTTCCCAAGTAGCTGGGACTATAGGCACCTACAACACCTGGCTAGTTTTAGAGACAGGTTCTTGCTCTTGCTCAAGCTGGTCTGGCACTAATGAGCTTGGGTGATCCATTGGCCTCAGCCTCCCAAAGTATAGGGATTACAGGTGTAAGCCACTATGCCTGGCCCTACAGATTAATTTTTATTTTCTTCTTGCACACATATCTTTTTTTCTTTTTAAGAGACAGAGTCTCACTCTGTCACCCTCAGTTAAGTGCCATGGCGTCACAGATCACAGCAACCTCCAGCTCTCAGGCTTAGGCGATTCTCTTGCCTCAGCCTCCCGAGCTGGGACTACAGGCGCCCGCCACAATGCCTAGCTATTTTTTGTTGCAATTTGGCCGGTGCCGAGTTCGAACCTGCCAACCTTGGCATATGGGGCTGGCATCCTACTCACTGAGCCACAGGCACTGCCCCCAGATTGCTTTCTTGTTACGCCTGAATGAGATTACTGACTCACAGAAAATTGAGATTTCTGACTATGGGGAGAAAGGTAATTTTTAAGCATGGAACGCTCACCAAGGTAGACAACTGGGACTAGCAATTGACAGCAATAAGAGTCTGTGGTCTGAGAGTAGTACAGAAGAGGAAGCACAGAATGGAGTTAGGAGGACCACAAAGACAAACTTTGCAATCTCAAGATTGTGTTAAAGGTAATCCTTACACTGGATGTTATCTTTTTTCTTTTTCCTCTCTTTTGCACACTAAACAGTACCCTGCTTCACATCTGAAGTAGTACAATAATACTAACTTTGGGGAGAACAAACCTGGGAAAAATTTCTACTATTATATATACACAAAGGTTAAGAGTAAAGCAATCTGGCTATGTGCAGTGGGTTTATGCCTATAATCCTAGCACTCTGGGAGGCTGAGACAAAAGGATCCCTTAATGTCAGGAGTAGGGACTAGCTTACACAAAAGGGATACCTTGTCTCTACTAAAAACAGAAAATACTGGTTAGGACTGGTGGCAGATGCCTGTAGTCCCAGCTACTCAGAAGCTAAGGCAGGAGGATCACTTGAGCCCAGGAGTTGGAGTGGGCTGTGATGACACCACTGCACTCTACCTGGGGTGACAGAGTGAGACTCTGTCTTAAAACATTAAAAAAAAAAAAAAGTAATCTGCTTAATGTGTTCTTAATCTGTAATCTTGTAAGGATTATGATGCTTATTCATTGTTAATTCAACAAGTATTATGAGAGCACCTATTAAGGCCAAACATGGGGGATAAAGCAGTGAACAAAGTCTCTGCACTGGTAGAGCTGACATTTTGCTATGGTGTGCCTATAGGTCTGCATCAGGTTTTAATATTCCCTTAAGTAGTACTTACTGCATCTCCTAGCCTCAGTAATAGCTGCTGTAAGATCAAAAGGTCTCGGCAGATCAGGAAGCGAGTGCTAGCAATTTTGTGTACACCTCTGCACACAATATTCCCTGCTATGCTACTACCATAGAGCTGGGAAAGATTCATTCGAACATTCAAAGGTTGCGCTGTAAGGAGAATAAAAACAGAGTTAAATATGTTATTGTTTTCTCTAAATCAAAGAAGCACATTTGTTGTTCCGTCATTTACCTGGATTGAATCCCTTTTCCATTTCCAATTCTGTTTCATAATCCATTTCCCGTATTAGAAGTCCAATGGCATGGATTGGGTTTCTAATCTCTTGCAGTTTACTACAAATATCTTCCATCACATTTTCTCTATAAGCACAATTAAAAAACTCCTATTGTACTCAGAATGCGTAAGACAGGCTCCATATAAACTCCATATAATCCTATAAACTAAATGCTTCATGAAATAGGAAAACCAGCTGTGTCACAAATGACTAGAGATTATCACTCTGGCACACAAAATACTTTCACTCCACATGGCAAATTTCCCCTCAGTTTTTCAGATGTGAGAGACAGAATGAATATACCAAATTTTTTAAGTCTGCTTCTAGACTTGAATTTGTGTTATAGAATTTTTTGTTTAAAAGCTGAAACACGGCTTGGTGCCCATAGCTCAGTGGTTAGGACGCTGGCCACATTCACTAGGAATGTGGCAGGTGCCTGTAGTCCCAGCTACAAGGGAGGCTAAGGCAAGACAATTGCTTGAGCCCAAGAGTTTGAGGTTGCTGTGAGTTGTGACACCACAGTACTCTACTGAGGATAACATAGTGAGACTCTTGTCTCAAAAAAAAAGGCTGGCTTGGCACCTGTGGCTCAAGTGGCTAAGGTGCCAGCCACATACACCTGAGCTGGTGTGTTCGAATCCAGCCTGGGCTGCAACAATAATGACAAACAATAATGACAGCTGCAACTAAAAAATGGCCAGGTGTTGTGGTGGGCGCCTGTAGTCCCAGCTACTTGGGAAGCTGAAACAAGAGAATTGCTTAAGCCCATGAGTTGGAGGTTGCTGTGAGGTATGATGCCACTGCACTCTACCCAGGGTGACAGCTTGAGGCTCTGTCTCAAAAAAAAAAAAAAAAAGGGCTAAAACACCCATTTAGAATAACAGCAAATCAACTTTAAGCCATGATATACATTTCTTGAAAAGAGTTAAAAACTCAACTCTGTCACTAGAAATGGCTGAATTTCCATTAGGAAATGCACTTTACCCTAAATTCTCCTTACACGTCAATAGTGATCAAATCTTCCAGAATCTGTTCTGCAGCCTTTTCTGGGGACTGTAGGTTGTAGCAACTCATTTCCATCATAACTGACATATCCATAGTAACTGACTCTCCAATCAGCCGGAGGCATTTTATAAGACAAATGACGTCCCGAGCAACATCCACATCTGTGAGTAAGAGAAAGTAAATATTCGTGTCTCAAGACAACAAAGATCTATTGATATTATATTAAAATATTAATAATTAAATGCCAAGGGATCTGTGAGGTTTAAGAGTTGCTTAAGACTCTTCAGTTTCCCATAATATATGCACAGTACAACGAGATGACCAGCACAGGTCACTGTGACAATCAATGTTTTTTGCCTTCATCTGAAACAAAGTACAGTTCACGCAGGAAGGGGATTAAATATGGAAGTAACAATCACTATTACCATCAGATATGGTTGTCTCATCTTCTGTCAAAAGGTTCTCATCAGGTAGGAGATATAAATGATCCACTAAGGAGGAGGGCACAAGGAAAGACAGGTACCCCTGGAAATACAAATCTTCTAGTTACATTTTTTTGCAGTGAATATTTTTGTAAATTTTCTTTTTTCTATTTGTGGGAGGGCTACGCCATTCCTAGAGGTACTGCAATACTAGGATGATGTACAGAGTTGACAGAACAAGCTCTTATTTTATCTCCTTGCTCTAAAAATTGATCTAATATATTTAAAATTGCACATGAACTTTGTGGCCACCCTCTATTGTCCTCAAATAGAGGAAGTATCAGATATTAAACTAATGAGAACAGATACTATATTTGATCTTAGCTGAAAGGCTGAGAAGCAATCAATGAATGTTTAAAGGTATAAAATAACTGAGTCATAACTCTTATGAGCAAATACCAGACAAACACAAATAGACAGACACTCTATAAAATAGTATAATACTCAAAAAAAGTGAATGTCATGAAAGACAAAATCTGATAATAGTGTGAGATTAAGGTAAATAAACATGACAACTATTAATAAATGTTTATAAGATTTTGGATTGATTATGGGTCAAGAAGAAAAAGTATTAGTAAAATCTGAATGTAAACTGTATGAATATGGATGAAAGGTAATTCTTGGTGAAAGAAATTCACAGTACTGCTCTTGTAACTTTTACCTTAAGTTTGAAATTACTTTGATATAAAAAGTAAATAAGATTAAATATAAAAAAAAGATAATAATGCAAAAAACTAAAAACAACTGAATTATAATTTCAGGGAAAAGAACAGATTTAAATACAAAGTCCTAAAAGCCAAGTAAACATTCACCAGAACAACATTCTGCAAGACTGACCAAACCATCTAAAGAAGTTTTCTTCTACGCGCCAGCTCCCTTACTTTTTTCAGCAGGCACACCATGTTTGTGTGTGGATTCAAATGTAGGGCCAGAGGATGAGAGAGGGCTTCTTGGTACTGAAGACAACAAGCATAGAACTTGCACCAGAATTCCTGTTGTAAATTTCTAAACTCCTCCTGGGAGAATTCATATTCTGTTACACTTCCTTGAAGCTGGCAAAGAAGAAAGAAATTAAACTCTTGATACCGTTCAGTGTATTTCTCCATGAAGTACATAACTGTTCATTTTACTTAAGCTACAACCAAATGAATACTCCTTGTATATTAAATGTCACAGACTATACAAATGTGTATCTAATTATTTAATTAAAAGGTCTAAAGATTTAAATATCTGACTAACAAGATCAAGTGAACAATTCTTTTTTTTTTGAGACAGAGCCTCAAGCTATCCTCCTGGGTAGAGTGCCATGGCATCACAGCTCATAGCAACCTCCAACTCCTGGGCTCAAGTGAGTCTCCTGCCTTCGCCTCCCAAGTAGCTGGGACCACAGGCGCCCGCCACAATGCCCGGTCATTTTTTGGTTGCAGCCATCATTGTTGTTTGGCGGCCCAGGCTGGGGATTCGAACCCACCACCTTTGGTGTACGTGGCTGGCGCCGTAGCCAATTGAGCCACAGGCGCCGAGCCCAAGTGAACAATTCTAACAATTCCTCAGTACCAATTTGCCCCATATAAAGATGGAAGAAATTATCATTCTTGGCTTGGCGCCTGTGACTCAAGCAGCTAAGGCACCAGCCACATACACCTGAGCTGGCGGGTTCGAATCCAGCCCGGGCTTGCCAAACAACAATGACAGCTGCAATCAAAAAATAGCTGGGCATTGTGGCAGATGCCTGTAGTCCCAGCTACTTGGGAGGTGGAGGCAAGAGAATCGCTTGAGCCCAGGAGTTAGAGGTTGCTGTGAGCTCTGATGCCACTGCACTCTACTCAGGGAGAAAGCTTGAGGCTCTGTCTCAAATAAAAAAGAAAAGAAATTATCATTCCTTCTCTACCCAAACCTTACCTCACTTTCAACAGCCAAAGTAACTTCTTTCTTTAGTTCACTCCAGGAAAGATCCAAATTCCTCTCAGTTGCTCGGCGGAAAATCTACAATTAAAAGAGACATTTAGGCCAGGTACAGTAGCTCATGTCTGTAGTCCCAGTTACTTGGAGACTGAGGCAGGAGGATCACTTGTTCCCAAGACTTTGAAGCTGCAGTGAACTACAACAATGCCACTGCACTCTAGCTAAGGTAACAGTCAAGACAAAAAAGAGACATTTTAGAGTACTCTATGATACTCAATGAAAAATATTCCAGGTTAGAAGGCATTGAAGCAATGTAGAACTGCACAACAGAGAGTGGGCTGAGCATACCGGGAATACACATTCACCCCTAACACTGTGCAAATAATAATCATAGCAATTCTGAAATAGTTTCTGTAGACCAAACTACAGAAATCCATAAATCTGACTGAATTAGAGTACATTTTGATCTTTATTAAAAAAAAAAGCAAAATAAGGGCAGCACCCATAGCTCAAAGGGTAGGGTGCTGGCCAAATACACTCAGCCTAGCAGGTTCCAACCCAGCCTGGCCAGCTAAACAACAATGACAAATGCAACAAAAAAATAGCCGGGCATTGTGGCAGGTGCATGTAGTCCCAGCTACTTAGGAGGTTGAGGCAAGAGAATCGCTTAAGCCTAAGAGTTGGAGGTTGCTATGAGCTTTAACACCACGGCAGCACTCTACCAAGGGTGACATAGTGAGACTCTGTCTCAAAAAAAAAAAAAAAAAAAAAAGTAGTGCTGTTGCTTAGCTGGAAAGATGTAGATGATGCCAAACATGTATCCTGAGACTGGCATAAAGGTAGGCTGAAGTATTGATGGGGTTAGGTCACTCTGCTGGGAATGATTCTCCTAACCAAAGAACTTTTAAATGGCACAGTTTGGGACTAACAACAGAGAAGAGCTAGTGAGAAACTTGCCACTGGAGGTAAAGACAATTAAATGATAAATAAACATCTATCAGAGAAGTCTCTGAAGGTATTTCTGCTTTGTGTGGGAGGTCAGACTAGGAGACTGCAAGGTGCCTTAAAATTCTGTGAGCATAATCGTATCTTATCTATTTATTTATTTTTGAGACAGAGTCTCACTTTATTGCCCTCAGTAGATTGGTAAGTGGTGGAGTCATAGCTCATAGCAGCTTTAGATTCTTGGGCTTAAGTGATCCTCTTGCCTCAGCCTCCTGAGGAGCTGGGACTACAGGCACCTGCCACAACACCCAGCTATTTCTTTTCTTTTGTTTTTGTTTTTTATTTTTAGAGATGGGGTCTTGCTCTTGCTTAGGATAGTCTTGAACTCCTGAGTTCAAGCAATCCACCCGCTGTGGCCTCCCAGAGTGCCAGGATTACAGGCATGAGCCACTGCACCTAGCCATAATTATATTTTAAATCCATGAAGTGACAATTTACAGAAGGCTATTTAACTTTAAAGAATATTTTCATAAAGCATTGGGCATCTCTTAAACTTTGTGGTTATTTACTTATTTATATATATATATTTTTTTGAGACAGAGTCTCACTGTGTCTCCCTCAACAGAGTACCATGGCATCACAGCTCACAGTAACATCAAATTCTTGGGCTTAAGCAATTCTCTTGCCTTAGCCTCCCTTGTAGCTGGGACTACAGGCGCCTGCCATAACGCCTGGCTGTTTTTTTGTTACAGCTGTCATTGTTGTTTAGCTGGCTTGGGCTGGATTCGAACCTGCCAGCCTTGGTGTATGTGGCCAGCGCCCTTACCCACTGAGCTATGGGCACTGACCAACTATGTGGTTTAGAATTTAAACTTTTTTTTTTTTTTTTAAATAAAGCAGGATAAAGGAATAGCAAGTAATGAGGGAGAGGCGTCTGCTTTATTTATTTATTTATTGCTATTGTTGTTGTAGTTGTCATTGTTGCTTGGCAGGCCCAGGCTAGGTTTGAACCCACCAGCCTCATTGGCTGGAGCCTCAGCAACTGAGCTACAGGCACAAAGCCTGAATTTAAACTTTTTTTCTTAAATCTGAACTAATTCAGACATCTATCGAACTAAGAACAAAGTAGAAATAGACTATAATAAAAAAAAAAAAACTTTAGAGTTCTTTCAAGTATATAGATTATATTCAGTGTAATATGGTATCTTTTTGCAATAGTGTAGGTACCAATTTCTCTTTTTGCCTCTGGCATGTTTCACCAGTTACTGAGACAGCAACCCCTACCTCTCAATCTTCAATAGAAGTCTTATTTAATGGAAAGAATATTTAAAAACAATTTTCAGTATTATTTTAAAAACATATATGCATAAATAAATGTTTAGTATTAAATATATGTAAACCAAAACAGTAATTATTAACATACAATGTAGAAATAAGACATAGTCTTAAATTAACAGTAAATATTTTCTTACTGACCTGTAAAGCTTTACATAAAGCTGCATTTGTAAATCGTCCTGGTGTAAAAAGATTCTGTAAATATATCTCCTGTTAGAACATTAAAACAAAAATCAGTAACATTCTAAAGACAAAATTTGGGAAAATTTGAAGAAAAGAATTCAAAACATAACACCACAGTTTGGGTTTTTATTACATGAACACAGAAATTGTGCCCTTCTACATTTGAGCAGTAAGAAGCAGTTAACCCTGTTTTCACACCACAGTGTCTCTGAGTCAACTAGATGTACACACTGAAAATGGTGCGCTCCTCATGGAGATATATAGAGAATAAAATGGGAAATCTCATACTTCCTAATGCTTTTGACCAACTCTCGTGAATCAGATGTGTCCTTAAATAGCAAATGTGACTGATCTTCATTCAAGTTTCCTTCCTTCTACCGAGCTTCTGGTGGATGATAAAGCGACCAAAATAAAGGAGAAAGCCAAATATTTTATAAATGAGCAAAAGATTTCAGCTTTCAGACAGAAGCTAAGTGCCAGTAATTAACTGGAACAATAAATTAATAACTACCCAATTCATTGGGATTAAAACTGTAGCAATATTTACTTTCGGATATTTAAAGTGGGTTTTCTACTCCTATAGTCATTGTTTCAGAATCAGAGCCCATGATCTTTAATCTCATTATAACACTAGGGTATCAACTGAAAGCCTTTTCTTTCATTTATCCTGAGGATACCTGAAAAATGTGGAGACTAAACTGTTGTGCTCTTTATTTAACTACCTTTTAAAATCATTTTCTTCATAGCATACACCTCTATTAGAATTTATCTTATTTCTGGTTTATGTGCATGGATCAACATTATTGGTATAGTGAACACCTAACTGTATGTGTCTGTCCAGAATCTGTGCCCCCTCATTCTACAACAAAATCCCTTATCTTTCCATGCCTCCCCTACCCAAGCTCCATTCATTTTACCAGCACCTGCAATAGCAAGGCCCAAGCTGAACATGTGTCCCATGCCAGGTCAGTGAGTATCACCTCAAGGACCTGGGACTGAGGTACTGCTCTCTTTCCTCTGGAGTTGCCAAGTTCACAGAATGCAAGCTCACTCGGGTGGTGGGGGACACTGTGTGAGAATAAACCTAACGTGGAGGAAAGCAGACTAGAGAGAAGAGAGAGACCAAGCCTGGAAGGCATTGCTCAAACCAGGTAATACTGAACTTCTCAGTTGCAGAAATCAATGTATTCTCCTTTTAGCTTAAGTCAGCTGAAAGGGTTCCAAGATGGTTCTTCTTAAACCATCCCCTTATATGACACTTAGGCATGTGCTTACTCTGGGGTCTTGATCATCTCTGATGACAATCTCTTCCTCTGGCAGAGGCTGCATAAAAACTGGATTCCACTGCCCTGCAACATTACTACAGAAAAAAAGTCCATTAATTTATATAGAAATGATATACAAAAGTCCATTAATTTATATAGAAATGATGCACAAAAACACTATTGGCAGTATCTGAGCAGGGAAGACCCTCTCAATGAACCCTGCAACAACTATTCTATTAAAAATTTTCAAAAAAAGAAATGAAGAAGGGGGCGGCACCTGTGGCTCAGTGAGTAGGGCGCCGGCCCTATATACCAAGGGTGGCAGGTTCAAACCCGGCCCCGGCCAAACTGCAACAAAAAATAGCCGAGTGTTGTGGTGGGCGCCTGTAGTCCCAGCTACTTGGGAGGTTGAGGCAAGAGAATTGCCTAAGCCCAGGAGCTGGAGGTTGCTGTGAGCTGTGATGCCACGGCACTGTACCGAGGGCAGCAAAGTGAGACTCTGTCTCTAATAAAAAAAAAAAAAATTAATGAAGAAATGTATTCTTAGCAGAATCTAGTTTTTATACAAGTATTCTTACGAAGTTTTAATAGGTTAGCTTCCTAAAATTAAAAGCCTAAACACAAATCTACAAATAATAGCTAACTTTTATTCTGCTTTTAGTATTATGTTAAATGTGGTTCTAGATATTGCTCATGTATGCCTGTCAATAAATAACTCTTTGAAAGATATACTGCTCCGGCTTGCCGCCTGTAGCACAGTGGTTACAGCGCCAAGCACATACACCGAAGATGGCAGATTTGAACCCAGCCCAGACCAGCTAAACAACAATGACACTGCAACAGAAAAATAGCTAGACATTATGGCTCTGCCTGTAGTCCTAGCTACTTGGGAGGCTGAGGCAAGAGATTTGCTTGAGCCTAGGAGTTTGAGGTTGGTGTGAGCTGCGACGCCATAGCACTCTACCGAGGGCAACATAGTGAGACTCTGTCTCAAAAAATTAATTAATTAATTAATTAAAGATACATTACTCTTGTTTTGCAGAGGTCCCAAGTGAGGCTTAGTGTATATCATAGGTAGTAAGTTGTACAACCATGATTCCAACCCTGTTCCAACCCTGGTGCTGGTGCTTTCTGACCACTTTGCTTGAGTGCCAACTATAAAGAATACTCTTATCTTCTGAGGTATGGCTTGGGGGTATTCTGTGGAGCAATCATTCTTAGAATTCTATCTTCTGGCTCGGCCCCTGTGGCTCAATCGGCTAAGGTGCCAGCCGTGTACACCTAAGGTGGCGGGTTCGAATCCCCAGCCCAGGCCCGCCAAACAACGATGGCTGCAACCAAAAAATGGCCGGGCGTTGTGGTGGGTGCCTGTGGTCCCAGCTACTTGGGAGGCAGAGGCAGGAGACTCGCTTGAGCCCAGGAGTTGGAGGTTGCTATGAGCTGTGATACCATGGCCCTCTACCCAGGGGGATAGCTTGAGGCTCTGTCTCAAAAAAAAAAAAAAAAGCATAAGAATTATTTTTTACTTGAACGTGTAAAGAATTTACTGGCTTGGTGCCCATAGCACAGTGGTTATGGTGCCAGCCATACGCGCTGAGGCTGGTGGGTTCAAGCCCGGCCCAGGCCAGCTAAACAATAATGACAACTACAACAAGAAAATAGCCGGAGGAGGCTCCCATAGCTCAGTGGGTAGGGTGCCAGCCACATACACGGAGGCTGGCAGTTCGAACCCGGCCCTGGTCAGCTAAAACAATAATGAAAACTATAAAAACAACAACAACAAAAATAGCCTGGTGTTGTGGCGGACGCCTGTAGTCCCAGCTACTCGGGAGGCTGAGGCAACAGAATCGCTTAAGCCCAAGAGTTTGAGGTTGCTGTGAGCTGTGATGCCATGGCACTATACCCAGGGTGAAATAGTGAGACTCTGTCTCAAAAAAAAAAAGGAATTTACTAAAGTTTCTGGGTTCTGGAAATTTTATTTGATGAGCAAATTCTTTGATATCCTTTGTGATTTCTTCTTTCGTGTTTGCTCTCTTCTGGTTTACTACTTCTTAGTCTGGGACATTATATTC
>CAUYQV010005578.1:0-11107 GCA_963574575.1 Galagoides demidoff
GGCCATTTTTTGGTTGCAGCCATCGTTGTTTGGCGGGCCCGGGCTGGGGATTTGAACCTGCCACCTTAGGTGTATGTGGCTGGCACTTTAGCCGATTGAGCCACAGGCACCGAGCCTAAAATAGTTCTTGATAACTATAAATAAAAGCACAGAAACATTTGTAAATAATTATCAGTCCCTCAGTTTCACAACCTGGTTGTCAAGTTAGCCTAAACATTGAGGAAAACATCCTAATCAAATCATCAAGAAAAATCTAGTTTTAAAATTCTTACAATGTGTAAAACAGGCAAAATTACTTGACCTTAGTATTTATAGAGACCATCCAAGTCATGTCAGCAGAAAAAAACCCAACCAAAACTCATGAAGATAAAACTTCTGTTAAGAAATCAAACTTTAAAGCCTACTTTCAATAAATTTCCCAATCAAAATGTTAAAATGCAAATTTAAAGAATTATTAATCAGAAGCATTTTAAACTTAAGTTCCTACTGATCAAACTATACCTTGTAATTTTTTAAAGAACCAACAGAGGGCACAAAATCATTTAATAGTATCAACTTAACACGGTCTCTAAAAACCACCATGGCATTTACATCTTGAGTTTAAAGAGATTAGAAGAAATAGCAAATTCAAAATTCACAATAATCAACTGGTGCCTGTGGCTCAAGGAGTAGGGCACCGGCCCCATATACCAGAGGTGGTGGGTTCAAACCTGGCCCTGGCCAAAAACAAAACAAACAAACAAACAAAAATTCGCAGTAACTATTTTATATATGTAAATGAAGCTAAATTAAGCTAACGATCAATATCAAATAGTGCAAGGTATGTGATATAAATAAACATTGCAGGAATACAAAAAGCTGAAGGGGACATGTTAAAAGAACTTCTTAAAAACCTTGTCCCAGGCTCAGTGCCTGTGGCTCAAGCGGCTAAGGCACCAGGCACATACACCTAGAGCTGGCAGGTTTGAATCCATTCCAGGCCTGCCAAACTACAATGACAACTACAACCAAAAACTAGCTGGGTGTTATGGCAGTGGCCTGTGGTCCCAGCTACTTGGGAGGCTGAGGCAGGAGAATCGCTTAAGCCGAGGAATTGGAGGTTGCTATGAGCTGTGATGCCACAGCACTCTCCCCAGGGCGACAGCTTGAGGCACTGTCTCAAAAAAAAAAAAAACCTTGTCCCAACAAGACAAAGAAAGTAACACTATTATAATGACAAATCTCATTTTATCATATTTTACATAGCATGAAAAAAATATAAAAGTAATAATCATTTTATATTAATATAATAATAACAGAAAGCATAGCATATATTTTTATTTTATATGAACATTTGGCAAGAAATCACAAAGACTTTAGTCCTTGGGCAAATGAGAGAAATCCGGAAGTAGGAAGAATCGGGACCGTGAACACTCAAGTTTAACCAAAACTGCTCAAGCCCGGATTTTCTCAATCTATTTTCAGTTATAGTTATTTACTTAACAGGTAATATAGTGAAATGAAACTCATGTAATGAGAATACTATAGTTAAGAAATAAACTCAATTGAAAAATTTTCCCTATTGTGAACCCACTAAAAGTAATCAGAGTACGAAAGAACTTGTCATTCTCATCCCATTTTATTTTTTAAGGTTGCTAGGATAATACAATACAAATATATGGAACCAAAACTGTCTAATCTTAAGTTGGTCACACCTAAGCAAAGATTACATTTGTTTAGTACACAAAGTTGACTAAACTGGAAGCAATTTGGATGACAAATTCAAACTGCTATTTTATTTTTAAGTATACTTTGATGACTTATACTACAAATGGGTACACAAGTAAGAACAAAATATACAGAGGGTGACAAAAAATATACACACATTTTAAGAAAGGAAAATATTGTATTAAAATTGTAACACTCAATATATACCGATAATGTTTGTGATCTTGTGTACTGCATCTTGTATTAATTAGCAGAAGAACATCATATTTGCAAGAGTCAAACGTGACTTGAGTATTACAATTTTAATACATGTTTTTTCCTTTCTGAAAATTTGTATATATAGTTTTTTGGTTCCCCCGGTACTTCTTCTTAGAGATGTTTCATATGTTAACATTTTAACACAATGTCCTAACACTTTGTTTAGAATACCAAATTATCAATAAGTATAAGAAAGAATTTCCTACTTTTCAGGACACAATTATAAGAGGGACTTTACCTAACAAATGCAATCAATGTAACCTGGTTCTTTGTGCCCCCAAGGAATCTCCAACAATAATAAATAAATAAATAAAATAAGAATTTCCAACTTTTCAATGCAAGTGTTCAAATTTCTAAAAAATTATTGCAAAGCATGTTTCAAAGAGTCCAAAGCCATTGTCTCCATATAATAAAGTCAAAGCTAATACCTTACAACATTCACATTTAAGATAATAGACTTAAGCGATCATACCTATTGTTAGTTGTCAAATCACACTGAAATCCAGAGGGCTGGTGTGAGAACCTCACAAGTGGACACCGAGCATTTAATATTTTTTGTACACCCACACAACCAGGGCCAAAGTGGTCAAGGCATTCTCCTATCACAGACAGGATCTTCTGAGTTGCAATTCTTTCTGAAGGAACACTTTTCACTTGAAATTCCATCAGAAAATTTCCTAAGGTCTGAACAATAAACATATTTGTAAATACGAGCTTTTTGTAAAAGGTAAATTATTAACAAGCTTTTCTAAAAGGATGCTCTAAATCACTTTCGTCAAAAATCCCCACAAAATAAAAATTCTTCATGAAATCACAGCCAGAAGCAGACTTAGGATTCTGATGCCTTTTGTTTCTCCGGTATATAAAGTACTAACTAGAAAAAGTATTGGCTTTTTATAATGAATTTATGTACTGCAGAGGTAGGTTCACCTGCTCTGTCAACTCAGTGAACATATACTTGCCCTTCCCTAGTTAGCCATCACATTTTAGCAGACACTAGAGAAGCTCATGGTAGTAGGAAGGTACAGGCATACGAGTAACAGATAAACTGAAGAAAACAAACAGTATAAACTTACAGAGAAAAATTAATATTTAATACAGCAAATTATCAGGGGAATGTTTGTTCCTATTTAACAAATAAATCAAGTGGCTATTATAAAAAATAAACTAAGATCCCTACTTAAGCCCTAAAACTAAAGCAATTTCAACGTGGATTGAAAGACTTAATGTGACAAGTTCATCAGGCAAGCACTAGAAGACAATCTTAGAGTGGTGAAGAGTTCTAAGGATGACACAAAAGTACGGAAGACACAAAAAAGTAATATGATTACACAAAAATTAAAACCCTATTAAGGCAAAGCATATATTAACTACAGATAAAAGATAAAACAAAATGACAGGGCATGCTTGTGTCTCAGTAAGTAGGGCACCGGCCCCACATACAGAGGGTGGTGGGTTCGAATCCAGTCCTGGCCAAACTGCAACAAAAAATAGCCAGGTGTTATGTCGGGCACATGTAGTCCCAGCTACCTGGGAGGCTGAGGCAAGAGAATTGCCTAAGCCCAGGAGCTGGAGGTTGCTGCGAGCTGTGATGCCACCACAATCTACCAAGGGTGACAAAATGAGACTCAAAAAACAAAAAAATAACAAAATAACACGTCACACAAAGGGCTAATTTTATGAAGGGTTTATACAAATGGGGGGGGGAAATCTATCCAATTCTAAAAATGGGCAAAAAAAGACAATAAAAAATTAATACAAGAAAGGCTAAGAAATATAGTAACAGATGCTCATGTTTTCTAGAAACCAAAAATTAAGAAATTAAAACAGCAATAAGATTTTTCATTTTTCAGTCAGGAAAAGATAAGCTGACAACCAGTGCTAGGGGGTATGGGGAAACACATATATACTGTAAGTGGGAATTTAAATGGGGACATATTTCTTTTAGAATTTACCAATTATCTATTGAAACTTCACACCTATAATACTTTACCTATTAAAATGCTAGGATATTATCCCAAAGGAATTCTTGCATAGATGAGCCAATCCACAAAGATATTTGCTCACTACAGCGTTATTCATGTACTAGATACCATTTGGAAGCTTTACCTTGTTTAATACGGTTCCCTAACCCTCAACTACTCCCTCTCCCAGAACTCATTTCTCTTAAAAGGATTAAGGGTCAGTAACAATGTTCATCATGGACATCTACCTTCTTCCTCCCAGTTAAGTGGACTGGGCATGGATAGCTGCTCTAAGCATGATAGGAATATACCACAAATTCAGAGATCTCTAATGGGAATTGGAACCAAGGTTTAGAGGTAACCATGTAGTTGAAACATGTACTCAGAAACTTTGGTACTGGCTTAAAAAAGTAAAGACTATCAGTGAGGGTGGGGAAGGAGATGTGAAGAGCAGAGGGTAAAAGATAAATGAAACAAACAAACAAAAAGATAAATGAAGCAAAGAGACACAGAACACTTTCTAGTTCTTGATAAGTTTATACTTCTTAGTTC
This sequence comes from Galagoides demidoff, assembly GCA_963574575.1. Classification (NCBI taxonomy): domain Eukaryota; kingdom Metazoa; phylum Chordata; class Mammalia; order Primates; family Galagidae; genus Galagoides; species Galagoides demidoff. Next base: position 4,482 of record CAUYQV010005578.1, read on the forward strand.
TAGTCCTTTCCTGAAACTGATCTTCATTCCTGACCCTGCATTCTATGATAACTCCTCCACTTCTTTATTTGCTTAAGCTATTTTGTGTTATTTCTGTTGTGTACAGCCAAAGAATATTAACTAATACAGCTAGCAATAAAAAGGGGGAAAACTCCTCTACCCTACTGTCTAATAAATAGAGGACGAGTTAATTATGATACATTCATTTAACAGAACATTCAGCAGCCACTGGAAAGGATAAGGAAGCAGAATTGCCAAGACATTATTAACAGAAAAAAAATCAAGTTATAATTTGTATAGATTAAGTTATAACCTGTAAAGATTATATATATTTTTAAAAGCATTTATATATACAAATGAAAAAAAATTCAGAATGTAAAAAACTATCCACAACCCCTAAATTGAGAAATCTAAGCATGAGACCCAACTAAGAATTTCTAACTCCTTTCTCTGCTTCCAACAGAGAAAAATTTTTATTTCTGACTTCCATATAAAATAATTAATACTGCTGCTGATGGTGATATACATGTAAACACTCACTACGTGACAGGCACTGTCCTAAGAGCATCACATGCAGTGAGCTCCATTTATCTTCTCAAGCGTTACATGAGACAGGTGCTATAGCAGTAACCCAATTTTACAGTTAGGAAAATTGAGGCACAGAGAAGAATCACAATTCTGCAGTTTGGCTATAGAGTCCAGGCTTTTAAAATCAGTACAACACATTGTCATGTTTCTTGATTGTTCAGTTAAAGTATTTTTTTTAAAACAGCCTATCACAATATAAGTGCTCCTGCCAGAAATTTAATAAAATTCCAAGTACATGTTAGTCTTAATAAAACTGACCCGGTTAATTTTGATGTGATTCCTAATCTGGGCCAGGTTTAATTCACTAAGTATATGTGGAGCATATTAAATAGGCTCAGTCCCCTGGGATAACCAAATGAACAGACGTGGTTCCTGCCCCGCCCAAACTTAAAATATAGTGGAGGATATATATAAACAAACTACTAACTGAACATGGCATAGAAAGAATTATTGGTCATGATGATATTCTAAAAGTGCCTTCTAATTTTGGAAATGATTAAATAATACAGTTGGAAAACTAGGTATGTGAAGCTATATAAGAAATAATGACTATGATTAGTTGAGAGACATTACTTGAATACTATGCTAACAAAAAGAATCACTCAAAGCCTATGAGAGAATCCAAAATGTGAATGAAGATAACTCTAACACGGACTAAAGGCTGGAATACCAAGGCATGACAGGATGTGGAAATAGGATGTAATTAATTATAATAATCTAACTGAGAGTGCATAAGGGATGGTGGTATGACTACAGATACAAAAAATGACTTAGACACAGAATTAAAAGAAGATGGCAAATGTCAGCAAAGCTAAAACAAAAGTATCCAGCCACTGTTAATACTATGTTTCCTATGACATGGCCGGATACTTTCCAGACAGTCTGTGTGCCTGCATGTGTAAGTAGAAAAACTTTTATAAGAACTCAGAACATTTGCAGGGAGATAAAAACAAGTTCTGTTTTTAAATGTTAAGTCTGAAGTCTCAACTGGACATCTACCTAAAGACGGATGATGTTCACTACTGCTTTGATACATACAAGAAATGACAAAGCCATAAAAATGCAACATTTTATCAAACTCAAAGCCTTTTCCAAGTTGTAATTAAATTACAACATCTCTTATATTGTTTGGAAGACAGCAAAAGTACTGCTTTACTCTGAAAGACATGCATGTTAAAGAGAGCACAAAAGGAATAAACTTTAATAACATTCAAACTGCAAAATGAAAAAAGAGAAGGGAGAAAAGACAGTAATAAGCAGGACTGATGCAATAAAAGGAGGAAAGGAAAGAGTCAAAAGCAAAGAAAAAGCACAGAAAATAGGAAATGAAAAATAAGACAACAGAAATAAGACTAAGAATTGTCAATAATAACAATAAATAAATATTTGTACCTCTCTAATACTTTGAAATAAAAAACAAATCAATAAATAAATTGAACACAAAGACAGACTGCAGTCTGTACTGGAGTGGAAGCATTCTGCTATTTATAAGAGATGTGCCCCCAAATAAAACAGTATATATATATAAATGCTGGATATGGCAAAATAAAAGACAATGTGTGAGACAAATAGCAAGTGGCCATTGTAACCAGCAAAATAGAATTTAAGAAAAAAATATTTATAGTGAAGAAGAGGGGCGTCATTTAATGGTAAATGAAATAATTGATAAAAAGATATAATTTTAAAAAAGATATAATCGTATGCCTATATACTTATATGTAGCTACCATAGATGGGGGGGAGAAATCAGAAGAATTTTAAGGAGAAATTAACAAAACCAAAAATCATGAGATTTAAAAAGTTTCTGTAACTAAATCACACAGATTAAAGAAAAAAAAGTTAGTTAAAATACAAATAATATGAATAAAATAAGCAACTCTTACCTAACCAAAAAACTTCTGAACCCTTGAAAAGAATAAATAACTATCTTATTGCCTATGTAAAGATTATTTACAAAAATGACCACATGTGATCATTTTTAAACTTAGCAGTTTAGAAATCAATAATTATAATTGTATTAAATCCAAAGATTTCCCTTTTCTAATTGCTTAAAAATAAATTTTAGTAATCTAAAAAAAAAAAAAAAATTACCTTGTCAGTGCTGGGTTTTCCGGTTTCACCCAGATCCAAAAACATGTCCAAATCACACCCTAATTTCCCAAAAGTGTTCACTGAAGAGCCGAAGGGTCTGACCGTACAGTCTGGAAAATAGGCAGCTGCTATGTCCTCAATGAGAGAGCAGGTGAGATAGCGGAGCTTAGTGTTCTCCTCTGTTACTTCGAATTCCTTCAGGAGGGTGTTCAGTTGATCATCTACCTAGCTGGCCAAAACAAAAATGCAGAAAATATACAGGTCATATAAAATAATTGCTACTTTATTTCTAAAGATCTGAGGGCTCTGGAGACCCATCTTAAACATATGCAATTTTTTTCTTCACTCTTCAAATGCATTTTTACAAAGCACCAAAGAGTGACACTCGCAAATTAAAAGCTGGATAGAATTAAAACCACCACTTTACATAATTGATGAGCATAATGTATTATTTTAAGAAAAAGAAACTAGTAAAGTGCTTCAGGAGAGGTCAAAACAACCAGAAATAAGCTAGCTATTTTACACAGGGGAAGGAGAGACCAATGTCAAAGGGCATAAAATACTAGAAATAAACAATTCAAGTAATGAAGGCCCAAGATCTCTTAGTTTCTTAGAATAACAATCCTGCAAATTCATTAGAAGACTGGTGTTAATAAGGATCATATTTTGGGTAGGTATGGTGGCTCATGCTTATAATCCTAGCACTCTGGGTGGCATAGGCAGGAAGATGGCTTAAAGCCAGGAGTTTGAGGTCAGCCTGGGACACACACAATGAGACTCTATTTCTACAAAAAATGTAAAAATTAGGGCAGCACTGGTGGCTCAGTGGGTATGGCACCTGCCCCATATACCAAAGGTGGAGGGTTCAAACCTGGCTCCCACCAAACTGCAACAAAAAAATAGCCGGGCATTGTGGCAGGTGCCTGTAGTCCCAGCTACTGGGAGGCTAAGGTAAGAAAATCACCTAACCCCAGGAGTTGGAGGTTGCTGTGATGCCTCGACACTCTACCAAGGGTGATAAAGTGCGACTCTGTCTCTATTAAAAAAAAAAAAAAATTTAAAAATTAGGGTGATGCCCATAGCTCAGTGGGTGGGGCGCCAGCCAATACACCAAGGCTGGAGGGTTTGAACCCAGCCCAGGCCAGTTAAAACAATGACAACTGCAACAACAAAAAAATAGCCAGGCGTTATGGCAGGTGCCTGTAGACCCTCCCTACTTGGGAGGCTGAGACAAGAGAATCACTTAAGCCCAGGAGTTTGAGGTTGCTGTGAGCGGTGATGCCACAGCACTCTGAGGGCGACATAGTGAGACTAAAGACTAAAATGAGGATAGGGGGGAGAGAGGGCAAAAACCTACCCGTCAGGTACAATGAATACTACTCAGTGGTCAGCACAGTCACAGCCTTGACTTTAGCATTTTAAAAGCTATCCATGTAATAAAAATACCTATATCCCCTTAATATTTTGAAATTGTAAAAATAAGACAAAAACAGAAAAACCCTATGATTCTCCCACATGCCAGTTATCAAGGTTATCACAAATGCCCAAACTTGACTTCTACGTGATGTGGTGAATCTGATGAAATTCCTAGAAAGCCAGAAATAGAAGAAAACTTTCCTTTATAAAGTTATGCATCCATCACCACATCCATCTCCTGACTCTTATTACCTTGTAGAACTGAAGATCTGGACCCACTGAACAATAATGTAGCTTAAATATTTTATAGGAACCTTTAAAATATATTTTAAATATATTTGTATTATTAACATATTTATATTATTTCACATGTGAAATAATATAATACATATTTTTAAAAGCAGAAGTATACTTAAGGTTTTATAGGAACCTTTAAATATATTTTAAACATATTTATATTATTAATATATTATGAAATAATATAATACGTATTTTTAGAAGTGGAAGTATACTTAAAAGCTTACACTTTTTGCACAACACAGTAAGTCAAAGAGCTTCCGGCTTGAAGGAGGTAACTGATTACTAAACTGTATGGATGCTGGTTCAGAAGCCTGGTGTGATGGATTCTTAAACTTTAAATTGAAGAAACGGGATCTGAATGGAATTGCAGCTTCCACGTCCACGCTTGGCGTATGAGTTCCGTTCTGCAGGGAACTTATACTTTCCTTCTGGCAAAATTCTACCACAGCGTAGAGACCCTACACCAAAAACATAAGAAAAAAATGATACATTTCGTGATACGTTCAACATATTATTTCAGTCATATTTTAAAGCAATTATCATAATGCTACAAAACATTAACTTTTTAAAAATTTATAAATGATACAATTCAAACACAAGCATTGGTTTTTATTCATTATAAACAGATTAAGAAACACTATGAAGTGATTTCTAGTCAAGAGAAGCTGGTAAGAATGCTGAAATAAGGGCGGCGCCTGTGGCTCGAAGGAGTAGGATGCTGGCCCCATATGCCAGAGGTGGTGGTTTCAAACCCAGCCCTGGGCAAAAAAAAAAAGAATGCTGAAATAGGAAATTGAAAAGCAAAACAAAGATCTCCTCCCATTGGCCTTTATCCCCCAAATAATAATACTAAAGTAGTCACATAATGAAATCTGTCTAAACCACATATAATTCTAAAATATTGCTATCAGGATATCTAGTCTCATATAAAAAACCCATGAAAGAAATTTAAATAAGGCAAGGTGGAGGATTTCAAGAGAATCTAATTTCACCGCATTATGAAAGACACAGCAAAAAACAAGAAAGACCTCTAGCCTTCAAAAGCACGAACATTTAGTTAGATTATTTTTCAAATACTTACAAAGCTCTCATAGAAGAAATGATTATTAATAGGTCCATACTGGGATAAATACTTAAGAAACTTTTTTTCACTGATTTTATTTGGACAGTGTATTAAAACAGTCCGCTGGGCCTGGTCGCGTCTTTCTTTTTGCACCTCGAAGAATTTCTTTCCGGGAGTCTTTTCTTCAGAGCCTATAAATGAGACAAAAACATTTCTGCCACACACACAAAATTTAAAGCATATTTTGATAAACTATACAAAGATTTCACGATACATGTGACATGCCATTTAGTGGACTAAACACAACTTCACCCGGATCTCCTATTTTCTCTTCTCCCATCCTGACATATTGATGGGGAATACCTGCGATGACCCGCAGAGGATAAGTGAAACTGTAGGCAATGCTCGATTGTACATAGACTAAGTTTTTTCTATACATATCATATAGTTTACCTAAATTTATAAATTAGGCACAGTAAGAGATTAATAACAATAACAAAAGAAACTGAACAATTCTAACAGTACCACACATTATAATAAAAGTTATGTGAATGTGGTCTCTCTGTCTCTCCAAATGTCTTATACTGTACTCACCTATTTTCAGAGTAGGTGAGGGTTAGGGTTAGGGTTAGGGTTAGGGTGAAAGGCTTTAGGAAAGGCTGAAAATGCCTTTCCTAAACATGTGCCCTCCCCTCCATCCTCAATGCCAACTCTTTAACATCTCTCTTATTCCAAGCCTGTGCTACAATAACCAGACTCCTAAACTAGTCTCATTCACTCTAATCTTGTCCTTCTCAAACCATCTCCACATTGCTGCCAAAGTCATCTTTAAGCCAGGCGCAGTGGATCATGCCTTTAACCCTAAGGTGGGAGGACTGCTTGAGGCTAAGAGTTCGAGACCAGCCTGAGCAAGAATAAGAGTGAAATCCCGGCTCGGTGCCTGTGGCCCAATCGGCTAAGGCGCCAGCCATGTACACCTAAGGTGGCAGGTTCGCATCCCCAGCCCGGGCCCGCCAAACAACAATGATGGCTGCAACCAAAAAATGGCCAGGCATTGTGGTGGGCGCTTGTGGTCCCAGCTACTTGGGAGGCGGAGGCAGGAGACTCGCTTGAGCCCAGGAGTTGGAGGTTGCTATGAGCTGTGATGCCATGGCACTCTACCCAGGGGG
>CAUYQV010005586.1:0-46081 GCA_963574575.1 Galagoides demidoff
ACTTGGGAGGCTGAGGCAAGAGAATCGCTTAAGCCCAAGAGTTAGAGGTTGCTGTGAGCAGTGATGTCACAGCACTCTACCCAGGGTGACAGCTTGAGGCTCTGTGTCCAAAAAAGAGAGAGATTTCCCAGAATGAAACACAAAGATTGGAAAGAGGAAGAGAACAGAGCAGACACCCCAGAGCTTTGGGATGGTGTGAAAAACTCACACTGAAAACTATCAAACAATTTTGGAAGTCATTAAAGAAAAATAAGTGGAAAGAAATATGTTTCTGGATCAGAGGGCATAATATAAATTGAGGTACTCTCCAAATAGATGTACAGATTCAGCATAATTTCTGTGAAAATCTCAATTGCTGCCAGGCGTGGGGCTCACACCTGTGGTCCCAGCACTCTGAGACGCTGAGGCAGGTGGATCACCTGAGCTCATGAGTTCCAGACCAGCCTGAGCAAAGAGACCCCGGCTCTACTAAAAATAGAAAAACTCAGGCAAGAGGATCACTTGAGCCCAAGAGTTCGAGGTTGTTGTGAGCTATGACGCCATAGCATTCTACCTAAGGCAATAGCTTGAGACTCTGTCTCAGAAAAAAAGAAAATCTCAGTTGCCTTTTTTGCAGAAATTGACAACCTAATGCTAAAATTTGTATAGAAACACAGGGGACCCAGAATAGCATGAAAGAAAACGACTGTAAAAGACAAAGCAAACTGAACTCACACTTCAAATCTTCTCCACAGTGCAACTCAAGGGATTAGTCGGGAGCCCAGGACTCACCTCCTAGCACTGCATTCTGTCCACAGAGCCAGCAACTCAGACCAGACCAATTCCTAGAAAAGGATGAACTGCCACAACTCAGTAACAAATAGGCAAACAGGCCTTGTCTAGCTATGAAAGAAAATAGTTTTTAATTAAAAATCTTTCAACAAAGAAAACCTGTACCATATCTTTTAGGAAGAAATAATTCCAGTTCTACAGAGTCTCTTACAGAAAATAAAAGAGGAATGAACACTTCCCAACTCACCATATAAAGGCAGCATATTATTCTGATACCAAACCAGACAAAGAAGTTACAAGAATAAAAACCTGCAAACAATATTCTTTGTGAATATGGCCCCAAAATCTTCCACATGGTATTAACAGGGTCATTATTACAAAAATCAGTTGCTTTTCTCTGTGAGGATCTAAAATTTAGTATCAGTATCATTTACAACAGTAGCACACGTTAAAAAAAAAATCATGAAATATTTAAATATAAATCTTATAATGTGCAAGATCTACATGCTAAAAAATATACAAAGTGAATGAAAGAAATCAGAAGGAATCATAAACGAAGATGGTACTAGTGGCCCAGAGCACTGATAATGTTAAGTAAGGCCTTAGCTCTCCTGAATCGATACAATGATCAATGGAGTTCCAGTCAAATCTTCATAGGATTTTTCAGTGAAACCCACCAAATTTATTATGAAATTTATGGGGGAAAGCAAAGAAACTAACATAACTAAAACAAATCTGAAATAGATGAACAAAGCAGGCTCCCACTGTGTAACCTGAAGGTGCAAGTTAAAGCAGCCTGGGCCGGGCCCTGGTGGAAGGGCGCGCACCCCTCGGTGGAGCAGGGTGAAGCCTCACGGTCCAGGCACTGGCAGAAGGGCGCGCACCCCTCGGTGGAGCCAGCTGAAGCCTCACGGGCCGGGCCCTGGTGGAAGGGCGCGCACCCCTTGGTGGAGCCAGCTGAAGCCTCACGGGCCAGGCACTGGCGGAAGGGCGCGCACCCCTCAGTAGAACTGGCGGAAGGGTGTGTACCACTCGGTGGAGCTGCCAGAGCACTCAGAAATAGATCTACACAAGTATGTTTGCTTGATTTCCAAAGGTGCAAAGACCATCCAGTGCCAGGAGAGAGGACAGTCCTTTTGAGTGTGCTGGGGCACTGAGCAGACACCCTGATAGAAAGATGAGCCCGGCCCGGCAGTCTGAGCACAGCTCAATTTGCCACAGCTGCACCAAATGTGAACCCAAAACTGAAAAACTTCTGGAAGGAAATGGGAAAAAAATCTTTCTGACCTCAGCTTGGGCAATGCCTTCTTTAATAAGATACAAAAAAACCAAAGTCATAAAAGAAAAATAAAGCCTCAAATTGGACTTCATCAAAATGAAACACTGCTTTGGAAAAACTGTTTAGAAAACAAAAAGACCAGCCACAGATCACAGCTATAAAGGCATCTGGTGCAGATCTGCGAGTGGGGACCAAGGGTGCCGTATGTGCTCAGGCGCGGCTGTGCAGACGCCAGGCAGTGCAGCGGGTTGGGCTGTCTCTCCTGTGAGGTTAAATGCACAGCCAGCGCTGCATTCCTGGGCATCCACCAAGAGAAGCAAAGCCTCGTGTTCGTTGGGAGGTCCCTGTGTGAATATTTATTGTGGCTTTATTCAGTCCCCACAACTAGACAGGACCCAGATGTCCCTCTGGTAGAATAGTTAAATGTGAAGTGGCCAAACAGTGAAACACTAGTCAGGAAAAATCTAAGCTGCAGGGGTGAGCCTCATGGATGTCCGGCTAAATGGAAGCAGCCACTTGGAAAGCTGGTACTCTGTGACCTGTTTACATAGCGTTCTAGAAAAGGCAGAAACAGAGGGACAGGAAACTGGTTGCCAGGGATGGGGCTGAAGGGAAGAGTTGGAGAGAGGGGGACAGAAAGCCCTGGGGTGCGGGGACCCTGATGTTGACGGGCAGTGTCAAAACTCAGAAGTGAAGCTGAAGAGGGTGAAATTCACTTCATGTGAATTCCCTTTCAATCAACAGACGTCTGGGGAAAGAAACATTTTTCTCTCCTGTGTTGAAATCACACTTAGTGACAAGCATAATCAGACAATGCGAACTCATACTTGGACATGAGTGACACAGTGGCCAGGTCCTCATAGCTGGGTGTTTCCTTGGACGTACACAGGTGAGTCGCCTGGGCACAGGCTCCCTGTCTGTGTGGAGGGATGATTCCTGTTCATAAGAGTAACTTGTTAAAAGGGGGGGAAATAGTAGAAATACCACAGTGAAAAACAAGTAACAGGCAAAATTGTTTCTGCGTCATGTAATCAGAACACCGCCGTGTTTAGTGGAAGAGGCTGAAGGAGCTCAGAGTCTGAGGCTCCACCATCATGTCAGCAAGCTGTCCCTGTTCCCTCCGTGTCCTTGCCCATGTCCTCCCCATCGTGGTAGCCATGTACCTGCTCTGAATTCTACCCCCCACGCCTTGAACCTGTTTAAATTTGGAGGGATTGAAGAGGAGACTGAGCCCTGGGATCCACCTATACTCTGCGTGAGGACTGACTCTGAACATGCCCCAAATTGCCGCCTCCTGTAAGTCTTCTGGGGACCCTCTAATCTTCCTTTGTCCCTGAGCCTCAAGATTTCTTTTGCAGCTGGAGAGGAGCTGAGTCTCTGTGGGAGGCTGCAGAATGTAATTGGTTTCTGTCTGAGTGAAGCCAAGAGGTGTTAGGAGCCCGGGGAGTGCTGACCCCAATCAAGTGAGGCTGTTCCCAACACCCACCCACAGCCCTGAGCTGTACTCCTGGGAGGCTCACCCAGAGAAGGTCTGGGGGCTTGTTTACCCAGGGGGAGGGGGAGAGAAGCAGGGAGGCTGGGACATCTGCCCCTCTGTCCTGAGGGTCTGCAGTCACATTCCCACCTTGTGCTGCTCCGGCCTCCATTTCTGCCTGTGTTTGTCCTGAGACAGGCCCACAGGGTGGCTCCAGAACCACGTCACTGTCACTGTTCTATTCTGAAAGTCCTTTCACAGCTAGGCAGGGGGTGTGACAGTGCACACGACCTCCCAGCCTTTGCCTAGCTGCTGTTTGCACCACCACCCCCAGCTCCCTCATCCCTCACAGTCATCCTCTCTGTCATCTGGGGCACAGGCTCTGAGCTCCCCATGTCTGATTCTTCACCAGGGAGTGGTGGGGTGTGCAGGACCCAGGCCCAGGCTGCCTTCCAGGCTCATCTCCCAGGGAACCAAGTTTCATTAAAGTGCAATTTCTAAACCCCATGTCGACTTTAAGCCTCTTATCTAGGGTTTTATCCATTTGTCATTTCTTTTAAGCTCTGGATTGTCATAAAATGAAACCAATTACTAAGAATCCACAGTCTGCCCCATTTGCCCCCGTAGGCTTATTTCTGAACCCACCAGTGTCCTGAGGGTGGCACTGGACACCTTTTGTTGTTTCTGGGTTTGGGTGTCTTTGTTGCTGTCCTTGCTATTTTGATGGGTGTAGTTTTATGACTTTTAAGAAGAAAAAGCGGGATGGCACCTGTGGCTCAGTGGGGAGGGCGCCGGCCCCATATACAGAGGGTGGTGGGTTCGAGCCCGGCCCCGGCCAAACTGCAGCAAAAAAAATAGCCAGGCGCTGTGGCGGGCGTCTGTAGTCCCAGCTACTCGGGAGGCTGAGTATCGCCTAAGAGAATCACCTAAGCCCAGGAGTTAGAGGTTGCTGTGAGCTGTGACGCCATGGCACTCTACCAAGGGCCATAAAGTGAGACTCTTGACTTGGGGACTTTATAACTCTTAGGGAATCAGAGTCAGCCAAATATGCCCCATGGCACGTATGACTGAAGAAGCACATCTGTGTTACAGAGCAGTGATTGTACTTGTGAATAAGGGAGATTAAATCCTGGCCTTTTATTTGGCAAGTGTAGCCCTCTCCTAGATGTGGGTTTGCACACCTGTACACACTCACCCATGCCCCGCCAGGCTCACGCCATAGAGAAGTGTCCACTTACCTAACTACCGTGTCTTTCTAACGGCAATAAACTTAGTTCTTCTGATTAATGCTTCCACCCACGTGGGGCCCGGTGGCCACCCCCAACAGTATCAGGTGAGAACTGCATAGCCGCTGCCCCAGGAAGGTCTCTCTGCCCTCCAAGGACCTAGCCTGGCCTCTCCTTCTTCCTTCTTTCTCCTAAGAGCTCCTGTCTTCCAGCTAAATGCCAGCTCCCTCTGGTATCAGAGAAAGAATAAGGCGAAGGCTCCCTGAGCACATCGTGTGTTATGGTTTGTTTCCAGTGCTGGGAGCCGCACATTCAGCACTTGCTCACTGTCACTTGGGGCCTCCGCCACTTCCCTGTGCTCCCTGGGCCCCCTGGAGCTTGTGCGTTTTCCCAGGGCCCTACTGCCCACTCCACACATGTCAGCCTCACCTCCTCTGCAGAACTCCACTGGCAGTGGGCCTGCGCATGCGGGCCATGAGGGCCTTCAACACTTGGGGAAGAGGGGCGTAACCACAGCCAGCCCTGCATATCTGCAGGTTCCATGTCCACAGAGTCAACCAACTGGGGATGAAAAGTACTCAAAACTAAAAAATAATACAGCAATAAAAATAATACAAATCAGAAAACAACAGAATAACAACCATTTGCATAATAGTAGTTGTGTTGGGACTGTAAGTTCCACTCTGGGAATGACTAGAAGTGTGCGGGAGGCTGTGCTTAGGTCAAATGCAAATGCTGCACCATCTCTGTCAGAGACACACCCGCCATGTGGTGTCCATGGGGGCCTGGACCCTAGTCCTCCCCGGGTACTGAGGAACAGCCGTGCTTTGTACTTGCTAAACTTACTAAATGATCTTTTCTCCTCTTAAAGATCCCGGAAGAACATGACCTTGAGAGCCAGATCCGCAAGGAACGGGAATGGCGCTTTCTGCGGAACAGCCGTGTCAGGAAGCAGGCCCAGCAGGTCATCCAGAAAGGTGAGCAGCAGGGCCCAGCAGGCCACCCAGAGGGTGAGCAGCACACAGGCCAGCAGGGCACCCAGAGGGTGAGCAGCACACATCCGTGCCTAAGCAGGCTCCATGCTGGCACACGCATGACCTTGCCCAGCTTACCTGCCCCACGACAGCCTGCCACGAACTTTATAGATAAGGAAATTGGGGTGGCGGAGATGAAGTCATGTCTGGAAGTCATTGAGGTAGGGCCCCCAGGACCCCACTTCCTTACCTTCAAGGGTGATTTGAGGTCTCTTGGTTATCCACAGAGGTGAGGCCTTGGCTAAATATAGCCTCTCAGAGAAGTAAAACTTTTGGGCTTTGAGATTTCCAGAAGGGAAGGAATAAGGCCTTCCCAAGCCCCTGGAGTCCACATCACACCAACCTGACAGGGATGTCCTGGTGCCACGGCCTTCCTGCCAGATTGCTTTTTCTCTCTACCTCAACCGGGCAATGGGGCCATGAGCTGCTGAGGAGCAGGCATGGCCAGCAGGTATGCTGCCACAGAGGGACACAAAAGAGAGTGCCCTGCTGCAGAGACCAGGCTGCAGGTGCCCCCCGCAGAGAGCACACTCGTCAGGGAGGCCCTGGCACCACGCAGGGGCCCTGCCCTATCCCTGCCGGAGAGGGAGGTGTGCATCAGCAGCATGACTGGGCATGGTCTCCATGCAGACGTGCTGCTGTGTCCTGGCCCCACTGAACCAGCCCCAATGGGGACCTGAGTCTTCCCCTAGTCCCAGCACAGTTGGTCATCAGGGCCCTTTCTCCAGTCCACAGAATTACCATTTTTTTTTTGTTTTTTTTTTAAGAGACAAGAGTCTACCTGTCGCCCTCGGTAGAGTGCTGTGGCATCACAGCTCACAGCAACCTCCAGCTCTTGGGCTTAGGCAATTCTTTTGCCTCAACCTCCCGAGTAGCTGGGACCACAGGCGCCTGCCACAATGCCCAACTATTTTTTTGTTGCAGTTTGTCCAGGGCCGGGTTCAAACCTGCCACCTCAGTATATGGAGCACCCTACCCACTGAGCCACAGGTGCCACCCAAGATTTTTTTTTGGCAGTTTTGGCTGGGACTGAGGTTGAACCCTCCACCCCCGGTATATGGGGCTGGTCCCCTACTTGAGCTACAGGCACTGCCCCAGATTTACTGTCTTGACCTTGCCTATCAGTTCTAAAACATTCCAAAGATCATGGCAGTGACTTTTTGCAGCTGGAGGTGAGGGCTTGTAAGGCACTCCCCTCCCTGTGACACAGAGCTGGGCACACGCCTTTGCTCAGTGAGCACTGAGGTGCCTGTGACATGGAGTGGCCGGCACTGCCTCCGAAATGCTATTCTGTGCCTCCTCACATCCACAGATCTCCCTCTGAAGTGCTCTGGGCTGTGGGCAGCAGTGACTGTGCCCTGTGTCCGGCCCAGTCAGGCCACGCATAAGAAGCTTTATTTTGCACCTTTAGGACTTATTACAGCCTTAGCTAGATACATTTCTGATAAGATCCCTGGTGTATGAGGTGTCAGGTGGCCAGCGTCGTGTGTGGGGGGGGGGTGTCTAAACAAAAGCATAGACCCCGTGGGCACAGCCCCTGCCCTCCCTCAGATCATGGTGGGTGCTGGTGCCTGAGTGGGTGCGAGTTCTGCCATGCTCTTTGCCTCTCCTTTGGTGTCTGTTTTCCTTCGTGCCCCTACTTGGGAAATACACTGTCATCGTTGGTTAGACCAGCGCCTGAGTCTGCTTCTGTGTTTCTTTTGGTAGGTATCACGAGACTGGATGACCAGATATTTCTGAACAGGAACCCTGGTGTCCCCTCCGTGGTCAAATTTCATCCCTTCACCCCGTGTATAGCCGTAGCCGACAAGGACAGTATTTGGTAGGCACAGCATGTCGGGACCCACCCTCCCCTGGCTGTCAACCCAAGCCTGCAGCTCCCATCCCCTCCCTGTCACCACCTACACTTCCTCCTGCTCTGAGGCCCTCAGTGCTATTTCAGGTGGAAAATGTCCCTGCCGACTTCCCCTGTGGCCTGGCCCTGCCTGCTCCAGGACTTTCTTCTGGCCTCATCACTGATGGGTGGGGCTCAGGCCACAGGGTAGGGGTGGGGATGAGGGCTCACTGAAGCCGGTGTGACAGAAGACATCAGCTGTCAAAGAAAGAACTGAGTTCAATTTGTAAAAAGTGCCGACTCAGTGTCGGAGGAGCACCCCCCTCCTGGGAGGCCAGTGGGGGACCCCAAAGCCTGTTCTGATTCCTCACTTACTCTCTCTCAAGTTGGGGTGAGACACACACAGCATGACTCCTCACCATCAGTCCTCTCAGAAACCTTTTTTAATTTGCAAAACTGAAACTCCTCCCCAGGAAATGCCAACTCCTCTCCCCCTGCCCCCTGCAGCCTCCTCTGTGCTTCCTGCCTCTGAAGTGCACAGCTGCGGGGCCAGGCAGTGGGATCCTATGGCGTTTATCCTTTTGTGTCATTCAGTATAAGGTCCTTTTATCCATCCTAGGGTGAGTGGCAGGATTTCCTTGCTACGACTGGATAATTTCACTGTATGGATGGGCTGTTTTTTTACCTCTTTCTTCTGCTGGTGGACACCTGGGTATATGCCAGCCTCCTGGCTAAAGCAGCATTGCTGTGACCTGGGTGCACCAGTACCTGCCCCGGTCCCTGTCTTCAGTCCCCTGGGTATATGCCTGGAAGTGCAATTGCTGGTTGTACAAGAACATGATGCTTCCAGTCCCCCACACCCTCCACCTCACTGAAACCTGTTACTGTCTTTTTCTTTTCTTTCTTATTTTTTTTAAGAGATAGGATCTCACTGTGCTGCCCAGGCTGGTCTCGAGCTCCTAGGCTCAAGGACAGTCCCAGCACAGCCTCCCGAGCAGCTGGGACTCCAGGTGCCATCGCCACTGGCTCTGCTTCCTGTGGTCTGACAGCGTCATCCTGAGGGCTGAGGCAGTGCCTCCATGTGGGCTGGTTTACCTCTCCTTAACGACTTATTTCTCTTATTCCCTTAAGTTTTTGGGACTGGGAGAAAGGGGAAAAGCTGGACTATTTCCACAATGGCAACCCCCGGTACACACGTGTCACTGCCATGGAGTACCTGAACGGCCAGGACTGCTCACTGCTGCTCACAGCTACAGGTGAGTGGGGGCTCCTGTGACCAGAACCCAAACCCAGAGCTTGGAGCAGGTGGCAGGGCCAGGGTGAAGTCCTGAGACCTCCAGGACACATGGATAGATGGCCACAGCTACTCAGAGGAAATGGGCTACAGCTCACACATGGAGGGCGACGTGACCAGGGTTCTGGGGCCATATCTTCTCTCATGTGCCCCAATAGTCTGTGACTAAGAAAAGCTTTTGTGGCCCCCAGGAGTGAGAGAGAAGCACCCCAAGCCTCACTGGTGGCTGAGGCCTCTGCAGCCGGGGTCTCTCTGCCCACCGGCCCTGCCACCTGCTCAGCCTCTCTGCTCCTGCCCGGATGGCAGCTGCACCTTGGCAGTTCGTTCCTAGCAGTGGATCTCACTCTGGGTTTTTCTGTTTTATTTGTTTCTTAATTTCTAGAATGTCTTAATCTCAGTCTTACAGTTCTTCCTTTTATATTATCTATTTTTTAGAGATCAGCCTGGTGGTGTTGCCCAGGCTGGTCTTGAACTCCTAGCCTCCAGCCAACCTCCCACCTCAGCCTCCCGAGTTCACTCCCTTATAGTTTTCCAGTCAGGCGCCCTGCCCCAACAGTCATTTTCCTTTAGCCTCTTAAAAACGTGGTTCCGGCAGCACCTGTAGCTCAGTCGGCAGGGCACCAGCCACATATGCTGAGGGTGGCATATGTGGCACCAGCCCAGGACAGCTAAAAAAACTGAGGCGCAAGAGGATTGCTTGAGCCAACAGTTGGAGGTTGCTGTGAGCGATGACACCACACACTCTACACCCTGGGTGACAGCTTGAGACTCTGCTTCAAAAAAAAAAAACAAACAAAAAACCGTGGTTCTACCGCCTCTCATTCCTGCCTGTCAAACTAACCTTCCCCATGAGGTCAGGCACATGTGAGGTTGGGCAGGAGGTGACAGACAGCTCCTTGGAGCCTCCACACCATTGCCTGGCTCAGCATCTGAGCCCTGAGGCTGTTCGTACTGACCTTGCACCCCTCTCCTCTTTCAAAGTGCCTGTGGCCCCTGTGAGAGGTCTGGCCCTGGGGACATGTCCTCCTGGCAATCACTCCTCTGAGTGAGACCCCTCAAAGTCAGGGAGCGTCAAGCCAATGTCCAAAGCCACTTTCGCTGCAGGCACCAGGCTGTGAGCAGGAGGGGACAGTGTGGACAACATGAGGGGCCAGGGAGGCTCAGTAGAGACTTAGGATGGGTCAGACTCCAGCATCTCTGAGCACCAAAGAGGAGGGGACGAGTTGGGGAGGAGGGTGTCCTCCACAGCAAGAGATGAGGGAAGCTGTGGGAGGGCTCCGGTTCTGCTTCCAGAGCAGAGAGAGCGCCAGATGTAGCAGGGGTTAGGGAGCTGGGTCATCACCTCCAGGGCTGGGCTGGCAGAAGACATCCCCAAGGGAGGGGCTAGGAGGCCAGCAAGCAGGGGGCCCAGGAGGAGGCAGGCTCCAAGCAGCCACACACTGTCTCACACACAGGCTCCCCACCTGTCTGCCCCGACCCCGCACACTCACTTATCCTGAGAACCCCGCTGACCTGCCATGTCTGAAATCCAGGGCTGATTTATGCGTGGAGCTCAGATGGCACATGGCGGAGGGAGGATGACACCCCTGCGGAGTTTGTACTGTGTGTGACCCAGCTTCTATGTCTCCTGGACACTGCATACTAGCTGGGGGGAGCAGCAGAGGTGACCGTGTCCCCAGCCAAGCTCTGTCCCTCCTTCCTCCTGTCCAGGGAGTGGCACCTAGCTCAGTTCCATCAGCCTCTGTGGTTAACCAGTGGCCAGAAGAGACCATGGGCCTCGTGTCCTCTTACTGTGGCCCTTCCCAGGTCACCAGGTGTGCACCTGAGGCATCCACACAACTGGAGCCACCACAAGTCTCTTATTTGCAGTGTGTCCACCAGGGTGACCCCTGCACGAAGGGCACAGACAAGGCCAGTGCAGGGCCCAGGGTTATGTCCTTCCCTCCTTTTCTCCACAGATGATGGTGCCATTAGGGTCTGGAAGAACTTTGCTGACTTGGAAAAGAACCCAGAGATGGTGACAGCATGGCAAGGGCTCTCGGACATGCTGCCCACGACGCGAGGTGGGTCCACCTGCCCCTTCCAGAGCTACTGCTCTCAGCTCTCAGCTCCAGGTCCCTCTCCGCAGTCTCTGCATGCAGCCCCACCACCTCAGGTCCCCTTGCCCTGGAGTGGCCAGCAGCCTGTGAGCCTATCCTCAAGCCTCGTCACTGCAGGGCCAGGGCTGAGGGGCTGCGTCGTGTGCTGCTCACATGGCCAGCGTGTGTGTCGTCCAGTTGCACCTTTGCATCCGGCTTTTTAGGCCCCGTGCACTCGCTGGCCTGTCCCAGCTGACGGGATGATGTGGCTGCAACACACGGCTCTGGGCACACCTTTGCTCAGTGATGGTGCCACTGCACAGCCCGGGGAGGGATGAGGTGGGGCCCACAGGTCCTTCTGGAAGGGCATGGGCAGGTGTCGGTGTCTGGGCTCCCAGGGTGCTGGGGCAACAGGTGTGAGCCACTGCACCTGGCCCTTTGTTTTTTTGGCATTCCCTTGCTTTCTACAATGGGCTCCAAGCTTATTTTTCATTTCCTTGCTGCATTTCTACAACCTCAAACTCCTGGGCCCAAGAAATCCTCCTACCACGGCCTCCCACAGTATAAGATTACAGGTATGAGCCACTGTGCCTGGCTGAGAGAGAGTTTTCTTAACATTGAAGAACAGAGCTCAGGCCAGAGACAGGGTAATTGAGTTGATAGATTTGACTAGAAACTTCTCTATGACCAAAAGAAAAAGAGTTATAAGAGGCAGAATGGAAAAAGAATCAATATCAGAACATATAGAAAAATGTACGGAGACTGGCCTGTGTTTAAAAGACCACAGGTGCCAAAAGGGACAAGGACTTTTGACCCATAGCTCAAGCACTTCTGCGGGGACTGGCACCCATTTGGGAGCAGACAGGCTCTGTTTTGAGCTGATGCTCTTTGTTGACATGTGGAAGGTGTATTTCGTCTCCTGCGGACTTGCACAGGTGAGGAAGCACAGGGTCCCCTTGGGAGACGCCCTCAGACCACAGGACAGCTCCTGAGGCAGAGAGGGCAGGTGATCTTCTCACAATGTCTGAAGTTACACTTCTTATAAAAAAATTTTAAAAATACAAGAAATGCCAAAGTGTTACCAAAATTAGTCCTGGGTGGTAGGTACAGGACAATTGTGTTCTTTTGCATGTGCATGGAGTATTGGTCATTAAATTTTACTTATTCATTCATCCATATTTAGAGACAGGGTCCCTTTGTGTGACCAGGCTGGATTGCAGTGGTGCCATCACAGCTCACTGCAGCCTTGACTCCTGGGCTCAAGTGATCCTCCCTCCTCGGCCTCCCAAAGCGCTAAAAAAATTACAGGCGTGATCCACTGTGCCCAGCCTAAACCGCTAAAATTAAATGTCATTTTAAATAGAGGCCACCATGTACAGCATGGTCACTGTGCTCCCATTCAGCCCCAGATGTGAAGGGCAGTGCTGGCTCACACGCTATCATTGCACATGCAGACCTGTCAGTCAGCAGCCCCAGCGCTGAGATGCTGTCGGGAGCGCTGGTGTGAGGCCTGTGTAGACCTGTTTCTCCCAAAACAACCAAGTTCCTCAAGAGAAGACTGGTCTTCACGCCTTGGGGGCCCCTGTAAAGTCACCCAGACTTGCCAGTTGTGCCCTGGCATGTGGAAGGGGGGGCGTGGGTGCCCCCTCACAAATGCCAGGGTAGGACAGGGTTCTGGGGAAGGCTTGGAATTTCAGCCATGGAATCCTTGCCCCTGCCTAGACTCAGGGTGCACCTGGAGTCCCTGCCTGAGCATATGTGGGGGACATGGACCCATCTGATTGGTCAGGTGGTAGCAAGCGCTCCTGGGAGCTTCTGGCTTACAGCCCGCAAGCCCACCCAAGGGCTCATGGGGTAAGGCCACTGTGTTCTACTGTGTCTGTCCAGGAGCGGGGATGGTGGTGGACTGGGAGCAAGAGACTGGCCTCCTTATGAGCTCCGGGGATGTGCGGATCGTCCGGATCTGGGACACAGACCGCGAGATGAAGGTGCAGGTAACCACTCTGGGCCCTGAGACTGCAGTGTCCTTGCCACCCCCTCCACAAAGCAGCCCCACCCAGGTCACAGAGAGTTCACAGAGTGAGCATAGCTCAGGGTCAGGGCTTAGCCCCCCTGGGTGGAGGCAGGCACAGCCTGGACACATGATGCCTCAACGCTGGGGGAGCCTGGAGAGACAGACCCACCTGGTGCACAGCAACGCTCACTCCGCCCCGGGTCTCAGGGTGACTGAGCCAGTACTAATCCTAATTACTTTCAAATACTTTTCTGGACAAATTAGAGATTATTAGAAATCAGTGGGGTGAGATATTTTAAATTAGAATGATTATTTGTGTTTTTGGTTTTAACAAAAAGAGGAATAAATTGGTTTTGCCTCAGACATGCTGGGATCCCACAGGGGATCTTGCTTGGAGCACAGGGCCAGACAGGGATCTTCTGGGCAGCACCTAGGGTGACTTCAGGGCCAGAGGTTTCCTCCCAGGTCCCCGGCCCCTGCCTATGAGGAGGATGCAGGCCACGTGCTGTCCTCAGGGACTCGTGCTGGCGGAGCTGACACAGGATGAAGGTGCCCGCAGGAGGACATGGGGCCAGGGCACTCTCACGTGTGGGGAGCTGCACCTTCTCCTCCAGTCAGGGCCGCTTCCCAGCTTGCCATGGGCAGCCCCCTCTATCTTGCTTTCCATCCTGACGTAGCATCAACAGCCTCAGTCACACTTGCTTTCTGGGGCAGCCCTGCACCCACTGAAGATGGGGCCTACTGAGTTTTCCCCATAGGGTCCCTTACCAGGGACTCGTCCTCCTCTGACCACGTGTAGCCTCCTTGGGGCAGGTGCTGTCCTCACTTTCCTGGCCTCCCCGCCTCTCACAGGGTGTCGATCCCCCATGCTTCCTCCTCAGCCATCCCCCAGGCTCCTCTGGGTAGAAACGTGCCCCCACCTCTCCTCTTTTGCTCTTCCCAGTAAGTGTCCCCCTCCTTCCTTCCCTCCTCCTTCCCCTCCCCTCTCCTTCCCTTTTCTTCCTCCCCACCCTCTTTACCCTCTCCCTCCCTTCTCTCCTCCCTTCACCCCTCTCTTCTCCTCCTCCTCTCCCCTTTCTTCTTTCCTCCCCCCATCCTCTGTCCTCTCCTCCTCCCCTCCCTCTCCCTCCTCCCTTCTCTCCTTCTTCCCTCTTCTTCCTCCTCTAGCATTTACAGGCCCCAGGGGTGGTGGCTGAGCCTCTGCAAGACTTTCCCCAGCTCACTTGACGTTTTAAAAGGCAGCTGACAAGAATTCCTCCTTCATCTTTCCTTTTAGGAAATGGGGATGTTGCTGGAAAGTTTAACTGGCTGTAAATGCCAGTATTCCCAGAGGTGTTTGCAGGCTGCCTCTGGGGCCAGACCTTGCAGGCTATATCTCTCCAGACTGGTGGGCACAGGTGCAGCTAGGCTGCCACTTGAAAGGATGAGGCCTGACTTGGCTCTCCTGCCAGCCCCTGCCCTTCCCCCAACTCCTAGGTTCCTCTAGCCTTCAAGGGCCTCCCCAGGTTGGGATGAAGACAGCAGCCCCACAGCCAGGGAGAGGAGATGGACACCTGGCTGTAACTGCACCTGAGTGCTACATGGGAGGCAGGAAGCTGCGGCAGGGTGAGCTCCAGGCTGGGTCTTCACAGCTTCTGTGCTTGGGCCCTAGGACATCCCCACGGGTGCAGACAGCTGCGTGACAAGTCTGTCCTGTGACTCCCACCGCTCGCTCATCGTGGCCGGCCTCGGCGACGGCTCCATCCGTGTCTATGACCGAAGGATGGCACTCAGTGAATGGTAACTAGGCCACTACCCTCCTCTTATCCTGCCAGGCCTGGCTCTTTGTGGATGGTCGTGTCTGGTTGCGGCCAGTTTGCTTAGCCCAGGCTTCTCAGTGACAGGCAAAGCTTCTCCAGGAGCCCACAACAGAACGTATGAGCCAGCTGGGGCCTTCCCAAAGCCAGCCTGGCACGTCCCATGGAGGCCAAAGCCCCTGGCCATGGAAGAATACAGTGGGCAGACCATGTGGAGTATGCCTGTGACCTAGGCTTAGAGGCCAGTGGGGCAGGGCCCTAGCCAGGTGCCTGGGATCTCCGAGCCTCAGCATCACACCTGAATGCTGGGGACATTGTCTCCCTCCACCTTCTGGGTGTGGGTACCGCATCCAGGGAGAAGAGGCTGGGAGCACTGTGTGAGCACAGCGCAGCATGAGTGAGGGGCATTGTGACTGCCCTCTGGGTGCAGCCGGAGCTACACTCTAGGCAGGCACTGCTGCCACCTTAGCAGAGATGTGCCAAGCTCCAAGACCCCACAGGCTGGCAGGTGACCTTTTGGCCCAGGTCTGGACAGCCCCACAGTCCTGCTCCCAGGACAACACTTTTATTAAATAACTACTATGTCCTGGAAAGCAGCGGCCAGTGGAGGGGACAGAGCAGCCCCAGGCACTTTGGCCAGTGGGTGAGAAAAGCCACTGGGAGTTTCTTCCTGGGATGATAAAAATGTCCCCAAATTATCACCTATCAGTGGTGATAGACACACAGATCTGTGCAGATGCTGGAGTCCACTGGACAGCAGGCACATTCCAGGTGCACTGTCTCTTCCTTGCCCAGCCTGCCCCACCCATGGAAGCAGCTGCCTGGGTGAGCAGCCACACGGGAGTCAACCCACACAGAGCAACACTGAGGGCCCGGCCAGGCGTCAGTGGTCAGCAAGGCTCTGTGTCCTCCCCTAGCAGGAGGGACCATGGAAGCATTCACACACCCCCCACCGCCACGCCCCAGGCCCATAGCACCCTGATCCGAATCACCACCTGGTATTTCTGGCGCAGCAGTCTCAAGCCCGGCCTTCTCAGTGCCTTCTAAAGCCAGCCACATGGGACTTAGAGCCACGTGCTTGTTAAGCCACTTGGGGTGAACAATAGCCGCTAAGACAGAGGGGGATCTCTGGGCCCTTCTCACCTGAGATCCAGCACCCCAGGCTCCTGGCAGGGTGGCCCTGGTGGACCTAGGGCTGGGGACAGAGAAGCCAACACCAGAGAGCTGATGGGAGGCGCCGAGCTGCATCTCTGCCTCAGCCAGAGGCATCTCTGCCACCTCCCAGCCACCCAGGATCCTGTCCTTCCTTGCTGGCCACACACACACAGTCCAGCCCTCCTTGCAGCCTCCCTGGGCACTGCCATCACCCTGGAGCTATCTGGTTCCCCAAGGGCAACATGCTTTATTCTAGTTCCCAGGGCTGAGCCAGCCAGCCCCATGCTCAGTGAGTGTTAGTGGAGTAGCTAGGACATATGTGGAGCTGGAGGTGGGTAAGGGAGCCAGGCCTTAGAGAAACAGGGTGCCCACAGGCAGGCCTGACAACCAGGCCCTCTGTTCTCTAGGCCTGAGGCTGTGGCCAATATGGAGTTTCTGGGAGGTCCCATGGACAGCACACTCCTGTCCCTGCCAGTACCCCAGTCAAAGACCCTATGCCCTTTGGTCTCCACTTCCAACAGCCTTAAGGCTGGGATTCTTGCTCCTGGCCCTGCAGACAGTGAGAATTTGGGGAGAAGCAGATCTGACAGTTGACAGAATGTAGAGAGTCTCAGCAGCCTGTAGGCCCCCAGCACGGCTCAGGCTGTCCTCCTGTGGGCTTGGCAGGGGCCAAGCCCAGCCCCAAAAGGCCCGAGGGGTTCCCACCAGAGGAAGTGACCAGGAGGAGTCTCTGTTCCCAAGTGGGCACTAGCCACTCATGGGGAATGGGCACATGGAAACCTGCTGACCCTCTGCTTGAAATAAGGCCCAGACAAGGCTGCTGCGGCCGCCCTGACACACCCTCCTCCCCACAGCCGCGTCATGACGTATCGGGAGCACACGGCCTGGGTGGTGAAGGCCTACCTGCAGAAGCACCCCGATGGCCACATCATGAGTGTCAGGTACTACGCACGGGTATTCTTGAGACATTTGGCTATAAAAACATCTTCCCCTCCATTTAAAATATGTCTGTGGTATTTAAGCAGCTGGGAGATGATGGCATTTCAGGGCAGTAATTAACTCCTGCTCCGGGACTGGCCAGAAAAGTGAGAGAGCAGCAGGAAAGAGCAGCGGGGCCACCTGCTTTCCCTCCAGGGCAGCCTGGCGGAGACGTACAGGCCGTGTGTTGTCCCCACCCCCGGGGTAGGGGCAGCCAGGGCATGTCTGCAGGCACGTTGCTGCACTGTCCAGCAGTCTCAGGCACATAAATTCAATCCCCCTGCTCTGGGCTGAGAGCAGTGAATATTTATTTGCCGATTAAAGAGGCAGCAAAGTATAATTTACTGTCAAAAAGCCACCATCTCCTCAAAGGGCTCCTTGTTCATCCCTTGCTTATGATTTAAAAACCCAACATAACTCTTGGGATGGACCCTGCCAGGTTCGGAAGGCAGGAGCCCCCTAGGCCCACAGGCCTCCGCTGCACAGACCAAGCCTCCATGCCTGGGAAGGGAAAAGGGTCCCCGCCCCCTCCCATAGCTGTGTCTAAGGCTGTTTTCTGGGGTTGCGGAACGCCATACTGGGGCTCTTGGAGGGCAGTCCAGGCCCACAGCTAGCAGGGGAAAGTCTGTTGCTCCCTGGTGGCACAAGGGTCCAGGTGGCTTTGACTTTGAGCAATGTGTGTGCAACAGGCATGTGACCCCACATGTCCAGGCTGTCACCCAGACCCCAAACCAGGTCCTTCCAGGGGGCTCCAGGTCAGGGGGAGTTGTCAGTGCTACCCTCTCTTGGCAGCGTCAATGGAGACGTGCGTATCTTCGACCCAAGGATGCCCGAGTCTGTGAACGTCCTTCAGATTGTGAAGGGGCTGACAGCCCTGGACATCCACCCCCAGGCGAACCTGATTGCATGGTAGGTGCCACCCTGATGCCCAGGGCCTCTTCCCAGCAGAGCACAGGGCTGAGGGCTGACCACACCATCCCAAAGAGAGAACAAAAGTCACTTCCCTGCCACAGCTGCCCTCCCAGGACAAGCTCTTGGGCCCCTGGAAGCCCTCTGGGGATTTCCCTAGGTCCTTGGTGAGGGCCAAAGGAGATAAGTTGGTGCCCCCCACCCCCACAGTGGCTCCGTGAACCAGTTCACCGCCATCTACAGCGGCAGCGGGGAGCTCATCAACAACATCAAATACTACGACGGCTTCATGGGACAGCGTGTCGGCGCCATCAGCTGCCTGGCCTTCCACCCGCACTGGGTCTGTGCCTCCCGGGTGGGCTGGGCACACAGGGCGGGATTGCCACACACTGCAACCCCCACTGCACTCACTCAGGACAACAGACAGCAAGGACACGGTGGCTGGGACACCACCTGTCCAAGCAGGCTCAGGGCCCCGCACAGCCCAGGGACGCACCGTGTGGTGGCAGGCTGCTTTTACGGTTAGGGTTCTGCCAGCTGCCTTCTTGCGGTGCAAGGCTTCACGTTAGATTCTCAGAACTGTCCCTATGGGGCAATCCTGAAAAGAAACATGCCGGGAACTGTGGGTAGTATGCAAATCCCCCATAATGGAGCCTGGATGACACATCATTCCTGCTAAAAACTGGCAGTTAATGGGCCCATCATTCCTGCGCCTGTCTCCCGTGCAGGGGTGGGGGCGGTGGTTAGCGGGAACCCTGGGCTGGAGCCGGCTTGGCATCTTGGCATGCAGAAGCAGCCTGTGCCTCTCACTCAGGCTGCTCCTGCACCCCAGGACCTGCCCTGCACCCCAGCCCTATCCTATACCCCAAGCCCCTGCCCACTCACTCACCTGCTCTCTCCCCGCAGCCCCATCTGGCGGTAGGAAGCAACGATTACTACATCTCCGTGTACTCTGTGGAGAAGCGCGTCAGATAGCAGCACCGCTGAGGGCCCTGCTGCCGGGGCCCTGCCAGCTGTGGCCGCTGGATGTACATAGTCAACCTGCCACACGTCCGAGTGCATAGCGTCGGTTCTGCTGCTCCCGCCTCAGCTGCTGAGGACTGGAGGGGCCTCGCACTTGCTTTGTGTCTTTGCTGTAATGTCTAGAAAGGCGGGGGGGAGGGCTTCAGTGGGACAGTGGCTTCCACCCAAGCACCGGCACCAGGTGCCAAGACTCAGCCACAGTGCCGCACTCGCTCTCCCACTTTTTTTTGCTGAGGTTTTTAAAGGAGGAGACAAACTTGTTTTATTTTCCACGTAATCAGAGCATTAGATCCAGAAAAGCTCCAAGATGGAACCCTGGTGGAGAAGTGGTACTGGGCTCCACGGGTCCCCAGGGTGGCCACCCATCTGGCCAAAAGCAGGGGAGCAGTGCAGCCCACCCAGACCACCGTCTTCTCAGTGTGTGCTGGAGAGCGGTACCATTCCCACACAGGAGCCACGGAAGGGCAAGACGGAAACGTCCCCCAAAGCTCCTCCAAAGCTGGCAAGCATAGAAGGAAGTGACCCAGGGCCACTCAGCTGGCTGTCCTTGTCCATGAGGTGCCTCACCACAGGGTGAGGGAGTGGGCCACCCCACACAGCCCATCCTCGGCACCCTTGGCCTTCGGGGTCCAGTCTCAGTCCCTCTCCCAGCATGAGCGGGAACAGGCTCTGGCTATGGGCAGCTGTGGTGGGTCATTGGCAGTTTAGCCACTGCCTGGACCTCCATCCAGGGCTTTCCTCCCCATGCCTTGCCATGTCCCCACCCCAGGCCCTGTGGCCCCACACAGGCACGTGCGTGTGCAAGCACCATGGTCTACACACAGGCTCATGTGCAGGCACTGCGTCTCCTTGCTTCCCCACACTGCACATGTGCAAATATGGAGCCCTCTGCAACCCCACAGGTCTGTGGGTAAATGGCAGCCCCGTCTCCACCCTTTGTCCCACACGCTGGTGCAGCCATGGTTTGCATCTTGTGGTCTGTAACACAGGAATTCCTTAGCTGTGGCTGCAGCGTGTCAGTGCATATGCACTTGTGAGGATGTGGGCAAGACAGGCAGCCCTGTGGCCAGTCTGGCCCCAAAAAGGGCCTCAGAAAGGCGCCAAGCGATTGCAAACAAACAGAACACAACCATAATGATGGGATTTTGAAAGGCTTTGTTTCCGTTTTCCTTGGGAATCAGGAGAGAGGAGGGAGGAGGCTTGGTTAATCTGTTCACTGGGCAGTCCTGGCGGGAATGCAAGCAGGAGGCGCTGTGGGTCCCGTGGGTCCCGGTGGCTGGAGCCTGCTGGAGCTGGACCGCAGGACTAGCAGGTGGAGGAAGTGATCCTCCTGCTCCCCAGGAAGTGGGGCACCCATCAGGGGGTTCCGGCATGAAGTCCTGTCCCATGTCTGGGGTGTACAGGCAGCCTGAGGTCAGGAAGGCCATGGAAGTCCAGGGTGGCGACATGCCAGAAGTCTAGAAGCCAAGCTCCACCACAGACCTGAGGGGTCTGATCCGCCATGGCTAATGCTGTGGTTCAACTCGATTCTAACCTGACATGTGTTTCTGTTTGTTTGGAGACAAAACCACCACTTGGTGAAGTGCAGATGGCTGCAGAGGGGCAAGGCCCCTCTGCACCCCCACGCCGAGGGCCATGTCCTCCTAGGTCTGATGCGAAACCCAATCATGAAGTTACCCAGGGCTCAGAGAGCACCGACTAAAGGTTCCTTTATCTCTATTTATTTTACCAGAATGAGAATTGAAAAGACTTTGACAGCACATGGAATTGTGACGTGAAACTGAGAGCAATGGCAAACAGTAAACTGTTAATAAAACGTGAACAAGTGCAGAAGTGACTGGCTGGTGGCTTGTCTTGTGAGGTGCCCCAGCTGAGGGATGTTGTCAGGTCCTTTCTGCAGGTGGCTGGCTGTCCCAGGGCGGCCTGGGGCTCCCTGCATGTGTTGCAGTCACTGCCCAGGGCAGCACCAGGGCCACTTGAGCCCTGGTGTGTCTGTCCATGGGCAGTGACCCGCCTGTGGCTTAAACAGCTTGTTCAAGAAAAGATCCCTAAATAAGGAGCTTACATGGTGAAAGCTGTGCGATTCCCTAAGGCCTGCCCCAGAGAGCACTCCTGGTGCCATTTCTGTATTTTTTTTTTTAAAGTAACACAAAGTTGTCTTACAGTTGGACATCTGATGCATTGGCATCAGGCTGTCATCGTGCTGCGTCCCTTCCTGAGGTTCCCAGGAAAGGTCCGATTCCAAAGGCCACCTGTGCTCATGGCTCTCAGCTCTTTTGTTCTGGGTGCCCACGAGGGAGCAACTGTGACCCACTCCGGGCCACACACCCTTCCAGCCACAGCCTGGACCGGCCCCTGTGCCAACCTCAGCTGGGCTGGTTTTCACCTTCTCACACCCGCAAAGTCCTTTCTGCCCTGTCCTCTGGACCAGATGCAGCTGCTTCCTGTCATGAATCTGGGAACACAGTGAGTACCCAGGAGCCTTTTCCCCAGTAGGAGGCTCTACGTGGGGTTGGGGGGGTTGGGGGGGAGAGAATCCCTAAAGCCACAGCAGAGGCAGCAGGATCAGCAGGAGATGAGGGTCCTGGGTGGACAGTGACTCCAGCCCCACTTCACATGACCTGAGACACCTGCTTCCTGGAGGCACTTGGGGACAAGCTCTTGTCACCCTTTGACTGGAAAGTGGGGCTCAGATGTTAAGTAATTGTCCAAAGCCAGGTGTGTTGGGTGGTGGCAAGGACTGAGGTCCTCCCCTGACCCAAGCCCCCCATGGAGACCTATGCATCAGCAGGCATGGGGGCATGGCCAAGGGAGGGCAGCCCAGGTGCCGACTGCAGACCGCACCCCGAAGAGGAGGACATGGAGAGCAGGCGTCTTCCCCAAGCTCACCCTAGAGCCCTCTTCCTGCTGGGCCACTCACCCACAGTGCTCCTCAGGAGGGGCTCACGGGCTTCTTGGGGAAGTCCCCACTGGCCGAGTGTGTGTGTTGCCACCAAACTGAGTGGTCCTGTTGGTGCAAGCACAATTCAGGCCTTGAGGGCAGGGCAAGTGGGGACAGAGGCTCCAGGGCCTGACGGAGGAGGGGCCAGGACTGCAGAACCATGTGGGACCTGGAGGCCGTGCCCCCAATTAACTAAGCCCCCTTTCACTAGTGTCCTGTGGCTGCAGCAACAAATCACCCACCTGTCACCTTAGAGCAACCCAAGTGACACAGGTCTCACTGGATAAACCTAAGTGACAGCAGGACTGTGCTCCTGGAGGCTCATCGCCTGTTCTAGCTTCCAGAGGTTGACTGTCCCTTGGCTGTGCCCCTTCCTGCCCCTCAAGGCCAGCAACTGCTGCTGTCCCCTTCCCACACCGCGAGTGGGCTCAGCCCTGAGTCTCCTGCTCCCTCCTCCACTCATTAGGGCCCTGAGATCACAGCCTTAATTTCATCTGCAACCTCAGTCCCTTCCCTGCTGAGTTGATAGTCACAGCTTCTAGCAGCAGAGTACAGGGATCTTTGGGGGGCTATTACTGTTGACCACCCCAGTCTACAAGACACCCCGCCAGGCTCAGCCCATGCTCTCAGGGCCTCCTGACCCGGCAGGAGGTGGGCAGGCACTGGGGGACTAGGGGTGGGCAAGCCATGTGGAGCCACCACCATGTCCAGGGCCCTTCAAGTTGTCGGTAAACAAGTGGATTCCCCCAGACGCAGCAGCAGCTCCAGAGCCTCCCACACCAGCCCTAAACAGAAAGGTGGGAGGCAGCTGTTGCCATGGAAACCTGGAGGCCTAGCCGCCTGGAATCTATTGAATTACGGTTTTAGACAAGAAAGACCCCGGCCTTTACGGCTGGGCTTCTCCACGGAGAGTGATATTTTCCCATTAGCATCAGCTTTTCTATCACTGGGACCTGAGTACAAATTGAGGGCTTGTGACCACAGGGTGGGCGCACGGTGGGGGCTACTAGGCAGGGACTCAAGGTGGAGGGGCCAAAGGGGAAGGCCTGGCCTCAGGCCAGGGACCAGGAACAGCTGTCCAGCCGGGACAGAGCCTATGGGGCTTCCTCTGGGGCTGCTTCACATGGGAGTCCTGTTCCAGGAGGCTGTGCTGGCCGGGCATACCCCCTTTCTACAGGCCACCCTCAGGCAGGAGTTGGACTGGGCCTCTTAAATTTGGCCTTTCAGATTCATTACTGGCTAAACGGGGGACCACATGTCCCCAGATGTGAGATGGAGGTTCGTGGTGCTGGGCAGGGAGAGTGGGGAAGCCACATGAGGTCCTCACCACCAGTCTCCCAGATGTGGCTGTGTCTGCAGATAGGGTCTTCACAGAGGTAATAAAGTTAAAATGAGGTCATCCAGCAGGCCCTGAGCCATTCTGCCTGGAGTCCTCATGAGAAGGGAGATGACACAGGCACAGAGGGATGACCCTGTGAGGACCCAGGAGGAGACACAGCAACTGCCAAGGACAGAGGCCACAGAAGGACCCAGCCCTGCCCACCTCTGGGGCTGGAACTTCAGCCTCTAGGACTGTGAGGCAAGAAGCTTCCACCGCTGGCTCATAGACAGAGATGCCACCAGCCTAGAGCCCCTGGCAAGCTCTGCTGCATCCTCTCATCCTAATGTGAGGACAGTAACTGTGGGTCTAAGCACCATACGCCCTGAATGAGATGACCGGGACAGGCTGGTACAGGGAATGCCTCTGGATGTGGCTGCAGCCACTGAAGGCTTCTCCGTGACACTTCTCAGCTGTTGCTTCCTCACAACCAACTCAAGATCCCACAGCCACAGGAAACCTACCCACCTGAGGACATAGCCACTGGCCTCCCGCTTGCCATGCTGACCAGCCTTAGCCCTCTGTGCCACCTCTGCCCCTGCCCAGCTGCTCCCGTTCCTCCTGCTCTGGGAAGGAGAGGCTCCTTCGGCCCTCTTGGCTGCCCTGCCCACCCTTGGGCCTGACTGCTGCCTCCTTTGCAGGACGTCAGCACCCCTGTCCCTCCTGCTACGGCTCCTCCTTGGCCCCACCGGCCTGAGGCCCCCACCATCGCACCATGAAGATGAGGCAGGCATGGCGTGATGGCCACGTCAACAGTGGTGTCCTGGGGCCCTGGTGTGTGCCAGCTGAGAGCCTTGGGAGGCCTGGACAGGCCTCCGCTCTGCCAGTGCTCAGAAGGGACTCCCCATTCCCTGTGTCCTGGGGATAGGAGTTTACCTGTGTCATCAGTCAGTGAGATAGCAGAGTTTCTGAAACCCCATGTGGTGTGACTCGTGGCCCCATCTCAGGTCAGCCCTCTCTGTCACCAGCACCCTGGAGGGAAGAGGCCAAGTGCAGGCCCACCCCCTGGGCAGCCACAGCTTGAAATGAGGACAGCAACTCTGAGGAAGCAAGGAGAGCAAAGAGTGAGAAGAGGGGGGCAGGAGAGAGAAGAGTGGAGGAAAAATGGGGGACAGGAGAGGGGAGGGCAGGCCCTCTGCCTTTGGCTCCTCCAGTTAGCCCTGGCTACTGCTTTAGAACTGGGGGAGAGGAGGGTCTCACGGAGTTGAGGAAAAGCCCTTCAGAAATCGATCACAGCTCCTAGTGTTTCTGTGTTTTGGTTCTTTGTTTGTTTGTTTTTTTTTTGAGACAGTCTCACCCAGTGCCCGGGGCAGAATGATATGACATCATAGCTCACAGCAACCTGTAACTCTTGGGCTTGAGTGATCCTCCTGCCTCAGCCTCCTGAGTAGTTGGGTCTAGAGGTACCCAGCTAGTTTTATAATCGGAGTCCTGCTGTGGCTCAGGCTAGTCTCCAACTCCTGACCTGAAGGGATCCACTGCCTTGGCCTCTCAGAAAGTGGGGGTGACAGGCAGGAGCCACCAGCTCTTAGTGTTCTTCCTGGAGCTCCAGTCTCCTGGGACCCACCTGGCAGACCAAGCTTTATGTCCCCAAGATGGGGTGAGGCAGTCCACATGCTCCACCCCCAGCCTGCATGGACTCCCCTGTCATCCAGGCCAACCCTGAGACCCCTGCCTGTCCCCTGCCCCAGGCATTTACTATCTCACATACAGACTGTGGGACAGGAGTGCAGCACTGCTGTAACCCATCCTGGTGCCCACTGTCCCCGGTTAATGCCACCTCAGCATCTTTCCAAGGTTCACACCCAGAACACAGTCGGCCCCTTGGAGCCTCGGGCAGCATCTAGATCCCTCCCTGGCCTGCGATCCCGCCCTTCCGGGGTCTGGGGTCCCGCCCTCCAGGGTTGCGGTCCCAGCTCCGGCTGTCCTGTAGCGCCACCTAGTGGCCATGGTGCTGCCACTGCCACCAAGAGCCTGTGGTCACAGCGCCAGTAGGTGCAGGGAAGATCACCAGTGGCTCCCTCCCCTGCCTACTCTGGCCCCAGTTTTCCTGCAGCTTCCCAAGGTTTCCAAAGATGTTGCCATCCTTTATTCCCTGCAACACCAGCCCCACTCTCCGGGTCCCTGAGGATCCCCAGCAAGTCCCACCTTCTGTGCCCTGGCCCCTCAGAGAGCTCCCTGCCCTGCAGGGCTGACCCCTAAACCGCTTCATCAGCGCCCCAGTGGGTGTCCCAAGCAAGTGTCTCCCTCCAACACCTTTGTTTGCATCCTAGCATTTTCTAGCTCACACGACCCCTGGGAATTTGCCTTGATCTTTTGCCATATTCCAGAATGTTCCTCTGGCTCCTCCTGTATTCTTGGCTCCCTGCATCAGGAGTCGCTCACTGACTCACCAGCATCCCAGGAGAAGGCTGCAGCCCTCCTGCCCACCTGTTCCCCAGTGGCACACCTGTGATCACAGGTGCAGGGCCCTGTTGATGTCCCCTCTCCCATCTGGGTGCATCAGCAGCACCCAGACCTGCCACAGGGGGACACCGGGACAGAAAAGCACCTGTCTTGGGGAAGGTTTCTTCCTCCATGACCAGTGGAGCCTGAAGAAAATGGCCAAACTCTCACCCACCTATCCCTGAGGACCAGCTCCAGCCCAGGCATGGCTCCCAGGGTGGGTGGTCATTGGTCTTGGCTCCCCCATGGCCACAGTGGTTTGGCCTAAACTAGGACAACTGAAGTCCTTTTCTAGAAGGCCAAGCAAGGAAGCTGCCCCCTCCACTGACTGGCCTTTGCGCCCTAAGAAAAGCTGGCTGAGGTAGAGCCCAGCTTGCCAGAGGGGCCCAGGTGGCTTCATACATTGGCCACCTTGCTGGCCAGGTCCTATACCCAGAAGGACTGTGTCATTTCCAGGGGGACCGTCAGCATCCCCCCACCTCACCTAGAGGCTTGTAGCACTTAGGCATAGGGGACCTGTTGAATTATTGACTCAGAAGGACCATGATTTCATGTCAGTTAAAGGCCACCCTAAATGTTCCCTCTTCACTGAAACCTTCCCTGATCACCCCCCAGCCTCTTAACTCTTCGTCCAGATCATCTGTGGCTACTCAGCTCCAAGCCACCTCTTTGCTGCCAGGCACCTGCCGCTGTGGGATTCCAGGTTGATCTCCACCAGTAGGTCATGGAAGGTGGAAGAGAAGTCCTGTGGGTTATGGGACCACCTGACTCTCCTGAAAGCTGAGAAGCTCGCCATGTCCCCAAGGCCCAGGGATGAGATTTCCTCACTGTCATTCTTTCTGTTCTTAATGGTTTGGGAGGACTTCATTCTCCATATTAAATACTCTCCTGCTTAAGATGCCAGTTTTGGGGGGGGGGGCGTCCTATTTTCCTGAATGAACCTTTAGCGAAACCCAATCTATAGCCAGAAGTCACTTAAGGGAACAGATTCTCTAAGACGAAAGTCTAGCATTAATCCTACCAAGGAATGGTCTCAGCTGGCAGGGAGTCTCACAACAGTAGTCCCAGTACTTGGGCAAGTGGGAGGATCGAGTGAAGTCAGGAGGTCAAAGTGAGCTACAGTGACACCACTGTACTCCAGCCTGGGCACCAGAGCAAGACCTTATTTCATAAAAGAGAAATAAATAAAATACATTGATGATCTCATTGTGTTGTGGGTGGAGCCCCCTGCCCAATTCACACGTGGTAACCCCACTACCTCAGAACATGACCTTATATAGAAATGGAGTCTTTGCAGGTCAAATTAATTAAGATGAGGACAAACTGGGTGGTGGATTTCCTAATCCAATACTACTGGTGTCCTCATAAAAAAGGTAGAAATGACATAGGCACACGCAGGGACACCATGTGAAGACAAAGGCAGAGAGGTCAAGGTGAACCACATGCGACCCAGCCCCCGGAGCTGGGGGAGGCCCAGGCATACTCTCCCTTAAGCCTCAGAGGGAGCCCACCCTGCTGACAGCCTGGCCCAGACTCTGCCTCTGATGCTGTTGTGGCCACCAGAGCAGCCCCACACAATCTGTGATAGTCGGGGAAGGCAGTCCAGGCAGTAATGCTTCTCTGTGACTGCCTGGAATGAAGTGTTTCCTGAAAGCCAGGTCTGGGGAGACCAAGAAGCAGCCACAAAACATGGGGTGGGCTGGTGATTTCTGACAGCCCTGGAAAGTTACAGCTTTAAAATGACATACGGGGGCTTTAAATTCTCCAACTTAAAGTGAGGAAAGCAGAAAATATGTTGTCTACTGCAAAGGAAAATCTCATTTCTCTTAGCAAGACTGTTGTATCTGGAAACTGGTCTGCGCCCTACCCCAACTGAACTGAGGTCACGTGTGTTCAAGTCGGGTGGGGGGGCTCTCCCTGCCTGGGCAGCCTGGTGTACCCAGGCCAGGGTCACCCCTGCTGCCTCCAGCCCTGGAGCTGGGTGAGATCCCAGCTGACTCCACACACACAAGGAGATTCTGCTGCACCCCGAAATGCCAAGATCTGCCTAATTCAAGTTGGAGAGCAGTGTGGAGTGGCTGCTCGTGTGTGGCTGGTGCCAGGCAGAGCGAGGGCCTGGCTGGTTTGAGCATTGGAGAGCAGCCGGCGGGGGCTGCTCCACTTGCCAAAGAAACCCAACCCCACAGGCACTGGCAGAGATGCCAGAAACACCCTGGTAGGACAGAGAAGAGCCCAAAGGTTCTGGAAGTCAGAAATGGTAAGGCCAAGGGGTCAGGTGCAGCCCACTTGCTGGGCCCTCATCACGTCCCCAGAGTGCGTCCCTTTACAGACACCGGGAAACATATCAGCCAGGAGCCTCTGCGCTCTGCAGGCCAGGGGTGATAGCAGGAGATGCTGCCATCAAAAGAGATCCCTGCATTCCTCCCGAGAGCCTGGAGCACTGATCAGGATGGAGGGGGCTGCATGGGTCTCTGGCCTCAGCTGATTGACCAAGTGCCTTCAGAACTGGAAAGATGGACAACCTTTTAAAACTTATGTTGTTCATTTAAAAAAAAAAAAAAAAACAGGGCCAGGTGAGGTGGCTCATGCCTGTAATCCTAGCACTCTGGGAGGCCAAGGTGGGTAGATTGCCTGAGCTCAGGAGTTCAAGACCAGCCTGAGCTAGAGCGAGACCTCACCTCTAAAAATAGCCAGGCATTGTGGCAGGCACCTGTAGTCCCAGCTACTTGGGAGGCTGAGGCAAGAGAATCACTTGAGCCCAAGAGTCTGAGGTTGTTGTGAGCTGTGTACCACGGCACTCTACTGGGGACAACAAAGTGAGACTCTGTCTCAAAAAAAAAAAAAGAAAAGAAATCCAGACGAACATGAAGCAGCTTAGTGGAGAGTCAGGTCTTCTCCCCCGGGTCCCAAGACTCAGCAGAGGGAAGATGGGCTTGTCCTGCCGGCCCCCAGGAAATGCTAAACACCAAGGCACTCACCTGTCCCCTTCAGCCTTCTCCAGGTAACCACAGCCACTGCTCCAGCTGTCCACTGCGATGCAACAGACCGTCCTGGACAGTGGTTTTGGACAACATTAATTCTTTCCTCAGCTCACAGCTCTCAGCTGTGGGGACTAGAGTATTCCCTCCCCAGATGTGCCACCCAGTTGGTGGCAACTGGGGTTCCTTCCAACAGAGGCCTCTCTGTGGGCTGCCTGGTCCTCTTGACCCAGAGACTCCCCTGCCAGGGTGAGGGTCCCAAGAGGCACCAAACAGGAGCGGGACCATCTCCAGGACCTGGTCTCAGAAATCACAAGCATCACCTCGGCTTGACTGAAGCCTTGCCAGGGTGCCACTGTCGTCCCTCAGCTCCAAATCCACCCTCCCAGACCCACTTTGCGCGGACAGAGCAGAACCCCAGACGGTTCTCCGCCGCCCGCTTAGCGTCACGCTCTGTCAGCAGAGGGCGCTGGAGGTCACAGCGAGTCCCCGCGGAGCCCGCAAAGTGCCTTCCCCACCAGCGCTGGCGGCAACCAGCAACAGATCCGCACGTGGGAGGCTCCTCGGTGACTTTCCCATGCAGACACCCCCAGTCTGCCGCGCTCCCCAGCAGGCCTCTCGCCCGCCTGTGGGGGCGCCCGCCTGAAAGCTGTGCCCGTGTGTGCCCCAGAGAGCTGTCATCCTCCTGCAGGTGCTCCAGTGACAGCCACACTCCCTCTGCCAGAGCCTGGCCCCAGCCTGTGGGAACATTTTCCCAGCTTCTCAGTTTCTTCCCTTGAGCTGCTTCATGTCAGATCTGAATTTTTTTTTTTTTTGAGACAGAATCTCATTTTGTCGCCCTCGGTAGAGTGCCATAGCATCAAAGCTCACAGCAACCTCAAACTCTGGGGTTTAAGCAATTCTCTTGCTCAGCCTCCCAGTAGCTGGGACTATGGGCACCCAGCTATGCCCACAATGCCCGGCTATTTTTTGTTACAGTTGTTTAACTGGCCTGGGCCAGGTTCGAACCTGGTTCCCTGGTGTATGTGGTTGGCGCCCTAACCACTGTGCTACGGGGTGCCAAGCCCGAAATTTTTTTTTTATAGAGACAGAGTCTCATTTTGTCACCCTCAGTAGAGTGCTGTGGCATCATAGTTCACAGCAACCTCCAACTCTTGGGCTCAATCGATTCTCTTGCCTCAGCCTCCCAAGTAGCTGGGACTATAGGCACCCGCCACAACATCTGGCTATTTGTTGTTGTTGTTCAATAGGCCCAGGCTGGGTTCAAACCCACCAGCCCCAGTGTATGTGGGTGGTGCCCTTACTGAGCTTGGGGTGCCCAGCCAGGATCTGAATTTTTTTTTTAATTGAGACAGAGTCTCACTTTGTCACCCTGGGTAGAGTGCTGTAGCATCACAGTTCACAGCAACCTCAAACTCTTGGGCTTAAGCAATTCTCTTGCCTCAGCCTCTCAAGTAGCTGTAACTACAGGTACCCACCACAATGCCTGACTATTTTATTTGAGCAGGCCTGGGCTGGATTCGAACCCACCAGCCTTGGCAGTCCAGGTGCATGTGGCCAGCACCCTACCCCCTGAGTTACAGGCACCACCATCTGAATTTTTTTTAATGTATCTAAGCTTCAGTGGACTGTTCACAGGTGACTCTCCCTGTGTCCTAGTCGCTGCCTCTGGCCTTTGCCATCCTGTATTTCTCCATCACTCCCTGGGCCCTGTTTACAGTTAATCATCTTTCTCTGGTTTACAATTCTTCATGTTACATTTTCCTGTTCAAGTCTCTGGTGAGGTTTCTGTCTCTCAATTGGAATCAGCAGTACAGAATCGGTGCAGGAGGGTCTTGGAGTAGCCCTGAGATGGATTTGGGGGTCGTTTAGATTATGATCTGGGCTTGAATTCACTGCTGACCTTCCTGCCAACGGGAAATGGCATTCATGTCCCTGACACACAGCAGTAGCATCCATCCTCCTTAAGGACCACCACAGCCACCACCTGCTGCCACAAGACTTACAGGGTCACATTCTCAGTTCAGGTACTCGGCAGAACGTGGAGAAAACAGCTCATGCCAGGGATTATGGGAATTCCCCATAAGAGACCAAACAACAGACCCCTGAGCTTTGTGGGCTACTTACGGCCACTGTCCTCCCAGCTCTTGACCTCCTCCTTCTCACTTTTGTCTTTCAGTGTTGTTAGCATGTGTGTTTTACAACCCTTTAAAAATATAAAAACCATTCTTAGCTCACAGGCTGTACAGAAAAATAGATGCCAGGCCGAATTTGGCCCACAGGCTGTAGTTTGCCATACTCTGGCTTGTATACTACAAGAATTCAGAGATTTTTCAAATATATATTGGCAGAAACCTGAGGAGTGCATATGAGAGTGGATTTTGGGGGTGTCAGACTGAGGATGTTGAAACAGAACACGAGGGTGTTTGACATCGGTAGCCAAGGTGCACTCACCAGCTATGCAGATTCTGTCCAGCCCCTGCAGCTGGCACCACCGCAGATGGCTCCTCCCTCATGTGGCCATCAGGCGTGGGCCGACAGTGGCTATAGCTGGTGTCTCTGGATGGCAAGCTTCCCCAAATGACGTGAAAAAAGAACACAGATGCAGGGAGAGGGATATTGGGTTGGGTGACCAGTGTGGCCTGCACACCCCCACCCCAGCCACGCTCCAGGAGGCTCAGAAGACACCACTGTCACTAGGGCACGAGGAATTTGTGAGTGAAGGGGGCCCATGTGGCCTGAAGAGTCTCTCACTACTGTCCTTAGCAGGCCAAGTATCACCATGAAATGGGGTGCCCTGTTGGACGAGGTCTCTGCTTTCAGTGGGGTGATGGGATCCCACAGTAGCAGAGCCCAAGAGGCCACAGCCAACACCCAAGGCAGGCCATGTCCTGGGGGCGGCAGGACACACTGGTGTCGGAATGCTGTGGCCTGTAGCTTCTCCAGCTAACCAGAGGGTCCCTGGAAATACAGTAAATGTTCAGCCCATCAGCACATTGCCTAGCCTCATGCTGCAGAAACAAATGCCCAGGTGAAAAACCGCAACATGGCCTCTCCACATCTGATTCACAGACCTGGAGCTGTGGACTGAGGGGCCAGGTCCCTGAAGCATTGTGGCCAGGAATACCTGAAAGCCACCTCCAGCCCTTCTTCAAAGGGACCTGCACCATTTGGTATGCCGTTGGGGAAGGAAATACTCAAGACCTCAGCAGTGACAAGGCTCTGGCTTTAAATGGAAGCTCATTCCCTGGGAGTCCAAGCACCCCCAGTAGCCACCAGTCCAAGTGAGTCCATGGTGGTCAGTCGATGCTCAGCTCAAGTCTGACTCACAGCAGGACCAACGAGCCCACACACACACCCCCTGGTTCCTCCCCAGTTCTGAAGCCGTAACTGACCTGGGCATACTCGGCAACAGGAGGCAGGGTAGGAAGGGCTCAGCAGGAACATCCTCTCCCGGCCACAACAGTGAACTCAAAGTGGACGGCAGCCGGCCAGGGGGTGGGTGGGGAGGTTTGCAGAGATCAGGCCCCCATCAAAGAGCCAAAGAGGCAGGAGCAGTGATGCAGATCAAGCCCCCATCTAACTCCCCCATGTGTTGTCTGTAGAGCTCAGATGGATCTTAGAGAGTAAGTGGGAATTATTGAAAATGTCATCAGTTGCAATAATCCCAGAAGTTGCTGTCTCATGCGGAGTGTCTTTAATACAGCTGATGAACACACTCCTGCACCCGGTCCACTCCTAGTGGGTCAGCTAACACCTTTTCCTTCCATACCAATTTTCTCTCTCTCTCTTTTTTTTTTTTGTAGAGACAGAGTCTCACTCTATTGCCCTTGGTAGAATTCCATGGCATCACACAGCTCACAGCAACCTCCAACTCCTGGACTTAGGTGATTCTCTTGCCTCAGCCTCCCGAGTAGCTGGGACTACAGGCGTACCAATTTTCAAAGACCAGCAGAAGCCACTTGGTTTTACCTGGCCTGGCCAACAGTACACTTTGACAGCCCACACTTGGGCCCTTGTCATGCTCCTGCTAGCCAGCAACGCCATGAACACCACACTGACCCATGATGACACGCTTACTGGATCTGAGGAGCAGGAAGTGACCAGCGCTTTAGATGTCCTAATGAGACTTGCACACCAGAGGGCAGGAGGCAAACCCCACAAAAATTCAGGGGCCCCTCACCTCTGTGAAGGTTCTGGGGCCCAAAGGTCTGAGGCAGGTGACAGCCGTTCTCCTTTTGAGAAACAGTTTCTGGCTTGCTATTGGGTCTTGTAAAATTTGAACCGCTAACTACAGGATTCCACACAGCCTGTGCGTCACACCATGAACCCGTGTTGTGTGGCCCCCATGGCCATGAATCTGCCTTCTATCATCAGGTGGAAATGGCACATAAGAGCCTGGAGTCAACAGGTTTGTAGGCACAGGAAAGGTTCACAAGCAGCTGGCTCAGATTTCAGTGCCCTGTTCTGTTGACTGCTCCCCCTTGCCCGACCTACACCTGGGCCTTCTAGGGTCATCCTCATGTCCAACTGACAGAGGAAGGAAACCCTGGGGCCTGTCTGAGGTCTGCAGCTATACACTCACAGGATCGCAGCTACGCACCCACAGGACTGCAGCTACGCACCCACAGGACTGCAGCTATGCACCCACCAGCTAGCTGCCCCTGAATCTCCCCCCAGAGGACAGAACCTTACATGGTGTGTTTGCCTACCACATGTGGGACAAGGTGGGTATGGAATCCTAGGCTGCTAAAGTTTCAGTGGATGGTCACGGACTGGGAAGGAATGGGCTAAGAAGACAATTCATTGGAAACCTGATGAAGAGGTGTGTGGCTGGAGGTCTGAGCAGGTCCTGCAGAGCTGGCCTCAGAACAGGTGGGCAGGACGGTGGCACCCTCTGGATATTGGCCAGCCTGCTCAGTGGCCTGCACCATGGCCATGGTGGAAGGATGGGCTAGGCAGTCTCAAATGCATGGGCTTCTCCTCACCAAGCTGCACCTCATCACCACTGCTGAGCACCCAACTGGGCAACAGGGGAGACCCACACTGACCTATCAAGTGGCACCATTACCAAGGGACCAGACAGCCACCAGGTATCAGCTAGGTGAGTCTGGGCCCCTTCTATCATGGGGACAGCACCTTGTCCTTGCCTGAAAGATACACTCTGCATGCACACCTGCCTCCCCTGTCCCAGTGCCTCTGCCCTGGCACCGGAGTGGACTCCAAGGGTGCACCATCCCAACGGTCCTCCAAACACTGTCTCCCATCAAGGAGCAAAGAGGGGTGGCGATGGGCCTGCGCTGTGCCCTGGGGTTCCCCATCTTACCATGTGCCTGCAACCAGGAGCGATGGTCCGGTAGCCATGGCATGGCCTGTGGCAGATTCATGACAGCAGCATCTGTGGTGACCACGCAGGGTAGGGTGCTTATCTGTGACATGCAGTGTATGCTCCAAACCAGAGCCCCACAGTCAGGACACGCAGGCAGGAGCCGGAATGAAAGTGTGACGATCACTCCCCAGCACTCCTGGTGCCTACCAGTGTCTCCTAACACCGGGGACAGGACTCTTCTGTGTCACAGCCACGCTGTGCCACACCTGGCTCCTCCAGCTCCTGGACGGCGCACAGAGCTGCCTGTGGGAGGAGATCTGTGTTTTGTGAGGGGGTGGACGCTTGGCCTTGCAAGGAACACTTTTAAGTAGAAAAAGTTCGT
The DNA here is from genome assembly GCA_963574575.1 of Galagoides demidoff. Lineage (NCBI taxonomy): Eukaryota > Metazoa > Chordata > Mammalia > Primates > Galagidae > Galagoides > Galagoides demidoff. Next base: position 34,319 of record CAUYQV010005586.1, read on the forward strand.
GTTACATCACTAAATGTAGCACTTTGTGTTCAGAACCCACCGGGGCAGGAGCTCCTGCAAAAGATTTCTGAACACCTGGGAAGAGTGCATGAGATTAGACAGGAAGGGGTGAACATGAACACATCCCTCAGAACAATCCGGCCCTATCAGCAATTTAAGGTTCCACAACGCTGCGGGTCGAAACAGGCCACCGTATTTGCGACAGTGATCGCCGAGGCCAGTGGGCTGTGAATTAGAACACAGAGGGAGCGCAGCTGGAGGCTGAGCGCGGGCTTCGCGTTCTGCGGTGTCTGGCCCTTTGCGGCTGCCGTAGTGTAGAGGGCCCAGCCGCGAATCTAAAAGGGTTTCGTGTTCTGTAACGCTGGGTCTTTTGCGGCCACCGTAGCGGGACGGTTTGGATGAGAAGGTGTAAAGTTTCGCGTTCTGCGACGCCGGGCCCTATGCGGCCGCCGTAAGGCGGCGGCCTGAGTCTACGGTGGCTGCAGGGACCCGGGTGCGGCGCAGCCGCTGGGGCCGGGGTGGGGCCGCCATGGGCAACTTGTTCGGCCGCAAGAAGCAGAGCCGGGTCACGGAGCAGGACAAGGCCATCCTGGTGAGAGCTGGAGGCGCGGGAGGCCGAGGCTGGCGGCGGGTCGGCCGTGGGACTGGAAGAGCCCGGGCCCTCCTCGCCTGCCTTCCCCACTCGGGGTGGGGAAACTGAGGCGCACTGCCGGGCGGGGGTGATGAGGCGTGGTGCCCTCGCGGCTGCGGCTGTGGGAACCGGCCCTTTGGCCTCCCGACCCCCCGCTCGCATCTTTTGTGGAGTCGCTGTCCCTCCACCCCTGCGTCCCAACTGTACACTGATGCCCTGGGTCCGCATTGGCGCGGTGTGATCCGGGCGGGGGGCGGCAGGACAGCCAGGCCCGGCCCTCCCCGTGCGTCGGGCTGGGCGTTGAGGAAAATGGGTCTCTACTCCCTGGGAGCGCCGCGCATCTAAAGGGCGTTCTTGGTGGGCTTCACACCCGCCTTGGGCCCTCATGGGGTCTGCAGCGTCCTGCTGAGTCCCTGAAGCGCTCACACAGCACTGAGTGTTTAGCCGGCTTGTTTGTGACCCTGGGAGCGATCCGGCAGGCAAAACCGGACCCTGGGAAGTTGATCATGAGTTGAACCAGATCTACTTGTAGATTCAAGTGTCTCTGACAGGGAAACTGATATAAAAGTTACTTTCGGTGGAAGCAGTTCTGCGATGTGTTAAGTGGAACCGTGTGTTGAAAATAACCCATTTTTGTAATGAGAAAATAGGAAAGAGATACTCCAAAATGTGAGCTGAGTTTACCTTTTCCAATGCTTTCTCCTCTAGATTTTCTGCAACAAAAGTAGGTTATTTTATACTGAAAGACAAAAAATACAAATGAAAGGTGCTTTCTTACTTTGGCTTCCGAACCCATAAGTTACAGGAAGTTCTTGACTGAAGTCCCCCAGGTGAAGAAGAAATGGGGCGGCGCCTGTGGCTCAAAGGAGTAGGGCGCTGGCCCCATATGCCAGAGGTGGCGGGTTCAAACCCAGCCCCAGCCAAAAACTGCAAAAAAAAAAAAAAGAAAGAAAGAAAGAAAGAAAAAGAAATGATGGAATGATGGGCACATTTGTTTCTAGGTGCTATTCACAGGACAGCAGGGCCCCGCCCCGGGGGTGTGCCCAGCTCTACTCTCTGTTTCCTGGGCTAGAGCAGGAAGCCCCAAAGGGATTCTCTTTCCCCTCCTCCACGCTTTTCCCTTCCCTCTCCCCCTTCTCTCTTTTTTTCTTTTCTGAGACAAGAGTCTCACTCTGGCCCCCATGCTGAAGTTCATTGGTGTCATCACAGCTCACTACAATCTCAAACTCCTGGGCTCAAATGATCCTCCTGTCTCAGCCTCCCAAAGAGCTAGGATTACACGCGTGGGCCTCTCTTCTATGTTTAAGGACTCGCCTATTTCTCTTGAAGTAGAACTTCCCACTAGCTGAGGAGTCACCTTGCTGGGTTCAGCAGGCGTGAAGGTCTGCATTCCTGTCCTTAGAGTGTCAGATGCTCAGGAACAACATAATCACGCAATAAAACAGTTGCAGCAGACCCTCCAGAGCTGCCCATCCTTCACTGACCACCTCCTTCAGCTGAGTGTTTTCACAGACCGGACATGCAGCACATTTGTGTATCAGCACAGAAGGCCAAGTTCTTTATGATGACCACTTCCAAATGGACCAGTTTGTTAACCATCTGTTGGGGGTCACCTTACAGTGGCTCAACTGTATTGCTTTATGTTTTCCTAGGATAAAAGTGAGCCCCAGCGTGCTGGCATGACCCTCTGTCAAGACCTCTTATTTGACAGCAGGGCAACCTGGCCACACCTCCCTCCCTTTGGCCCTTCTCTAATCTCTCCCTGAGACCAGACTTAGAATATTCTGTATACAGCTGGCACAGCTAATGACCCCATGAAGGCTCTGGGCAGAAGCTGGGGAGGCCTGGGCATGGAGACAGACACTGGGGTGTCCTGAGCCCTAGGCTGAACTACGGGGCACCTTTCACTATAGCAAGGAGTACACACAGCTACCCCCTGGCCTGCCACACGGGCCTCTGTAAAGTGGGTGCTCTGTGTATGTGGAGGGAGCCAGGAGACAGGCCCGTTCAGACAGGACTGCTGTGTCTGCTGGTGACATTGTGCTACACCAGTCTCAAAGATTTGCGTTTGCCTTGACTTAATTCACCTAAGGTAATCTGCCCTAAGGACAGTTGGAAGTGTGAGCAGTGCCTAGCCCACACAGGCTTGTTGTGGCATCATCTAAAATGTGCCTAAGTGGGAAGCCTGGCCGGAGCTGTACGTGACTGCATATCCCTTCCCAGGCAGCCCGTGGGTTGGGAGGCAGTTGGCAAGGTCTCACAGGTACATCACCAGCATACATCTGTTGCACTCAGAGGAGAGAGGCCCAGGAGAGGATGCCGGTCCCTGACCTGGCTGTGTAGGATGGTGGCGCTTCAGTGCTTGTCACCTGTGTGTTCTCTTTTGTGTCCAAACCTTTCAAGTACTGGCAGCCACTCCCTGGCCTGACCCCAGGGCACCTTCCCTGGTTGAAGATGGTATTCAGTATTCGGCCTGCTCCAATGGTGACGCCTCAGGGGCCCTATTGTGTCTCTGTGCCACACTGTGGCTGGCCGTAGGGTCCATCTTGGCCCTGTGGACCTTTAGGGCCAGATGCTTCTCTGTAGTCAGAACACGGAGCAGCAGCCCTGGCTGTGGGTGCCGCTAGAGCCACCCTCTAGTTGTGACGACCAGTACCATAGAGATGTTCCAGATGTCCCCTGAGGGACAGGCCTGCCCCACCTGGCCTGTGAGGTGTCCGGGTAGGGACCCTCCAGCCCCGCAGCACATGTTGGGCAGTGGGGTGAACGTTGTACAGGCAGCTGCCACCGTGACGTGAGGCCTGCTCTCTCGGCAGCAACTGAAGCAGCAGCGCGACAAACTGAGGCAGTACCAGAAGAGGGTCACCCAGCAGCTGGAGCGGGAGCGGGCCCTGGCCCGGCAGCTGCTGCGGGACGGCAGAAAGGAGTGAGTGGGGTCTGGGCCACGTGGGCTATCCCTGTTGGCCCAGAGCGGGTGGAGGGCCCTGGAGGTCAATCTGGGAGACACCGTTGGTCACCACCTGGCTTCCCCCTGCAGACGGGCCAAGCTGCTGCTCAAGAAGAAGCGATACCGGGAGCAGCTGCTGGACAAGACGGAGACCCAGATCAGCAGCCTGGAGGCCATGGTAGGGGTCGTCTGCCCGGCATGGGTGCAACAGAGGCAGCTCTGCCGGGCTGAGTGGGGGGCATAGTCTCCTGTTTCTCCTTGGACCCTGCAGGCCAGAGCTGACCCATGAGGACGGTGGGTGAGGCCTGAGTGAGGTGACTCAGTTTTCACTGGTCCTGAGGAGTAGGCAGGATGGCTCTGGCAGGAGCATGGCCTGGAGGGCAAAGCCACCCCTAGGTGGTGTGTGTGGGTCAGGGTCTGCCCTAGTAACCAGCACCAGTGAGTGTCCCTGGCATTGGGAACCTGAATGATGTGGCTCTACTGTTTGCTAACCGGACTGTGATGAGCAGTCAGCCGTCCCTTGGGTCTTGCTTCATCCCGAGTCAGCCATAGGAGAGGACAGGCAAGAGAGCAGCACAGAGTCACCCCAATGCCCCAGCAATGCCATTGGGAAGGTGGTGCCTGAGCATGGGTCTGGCTGCCCTCCCAGGTGCAGAGTATCGAGTTCACACAGATCGAGATGAAGGTGGTCGAGGGGCTGCGGCTGGGAAACGAATGTCTCAACAAGATGCACCAGGTGGGTCCCCGGGGCCAAGCAGGGGGCTCCTGGGAGTGTTCTCGAGGCCAAAGCTGCACCCAGGCATCAGCCAGGGCGTGAGGGTGGGCTGGGGGCACCATGCTACTGAGAGAAGTCAAGTCATCTGCCCAGAGAACATTCTCAACTTTTTCCTTATTTTGCCTGTAATGAAAGTCGACTGGGTGCGAAAAGGGCCAGCAGAGGGCACAGCCCCCAGAATGACTAGTCACATGGCTCCTGCAGCCTCTGGGCAGGGCCCTCCTGGGACAAAAGTAACTTCCCTTCATGGGCAGAGGGGCAAGGCCTTGGCCAGGCTCTGTGGTTGGCCGCACTGGCTCCACATTTGTCCCCATCACCATAGGTGATGTCCATAGAAGAAGTGGAGCGGATCCTGGACGAGACCCAGGAGGCTGTGGAGTACCAGCGGGTAGGTGCCCCCCAGCACTTTCTCCCCTCAGGGCCTCTCAGAGGGGAGGCCAGCCACCGGCGGTGTCCTCCCCCAACCCTGCCCTCACGGCCACTCCTTTTGCAGCAAATTGATGAGCTGCTGGCAGGAAGCTTCACTCAGGAAGATGAAGATGCCATCCTGGAGGAGCTGAGCGCACTCACTCAGGTAGTCCCCTCGGGTGCCGTCTCGGTTGTATAACAGGTTTTCTGCCTTGAATGACTCAGTTTCCAGGGCTGGTCTCCTGAGGGTCTGGTGTGGGCTAGAAACACACAGGGTGCTGAACCTTCCTCACCCCCAGCCCCCAGGCTCTTCTTTGCCCAGCTGCCACAGTAGGACCTTCATGGTGGTTTTGTCCCTACCTGTGGCTGTTGACTTGCCTCACTCACGGGCCTGCACACATAAGGCTGAGGCTCTGACTGTCTGTTTCTGTGGCTGCTGCCTCAGTTTCCCAGATTCTCACTGTGCCCCCAGGCTGGCTTCTGTCTCCAGCCCTCAGCTAGGCCAAGAAAGGGGAGGCACTTCATTCACCTGCTGCCGATGCCCAGGGCTCTGGCTCTGCCCTTGGGTGTCCTGCATCCACCTACCCATTGAGTGTCCTTCCTCCTAAGTGTCCCAGTCCTCCTGCCAGGAAAGGCCAGCCTGGAGGCAGGAGGCTGCCCTGCACTGTGGCTGCTTCACAGCAGGGTGCTGCTGCCCTTTCCAGGACCTGAGGATACCAGAGGGCCTGGGGTCTGTGTCACACCCTTGGTCCTCGCATGGCCCTGACCTTGTGAACTGGGTTCTCCAGGGAAAGCTCAGAAGTTGGCCATCATTGCAGCCCCCTGGGATACTCAGGGTACTGTTGGGAGAAGCCACCACAGCAGTGGCTGTGTCACCACCAGCTGATTGGAGTTTCAGAGGCGCCTGAAGCAGAGAGGGCATAGACTCTGCCTTTTGAGTAGGAAGATCCTCGTTTCCTTTTAAATCCGGCTGAAAGCAGCTGATGGGACAGCTCAGAGAGACCCATGTGCCTGTGGGTGTCCCTGACTGGCCATCACGGCCTCACCTCTGCTTCTTGCAGGAACAAATAGAGCTGCCGGAGGTTCCTTCAGAGCCCCTTCCCGAGAAGAACCCAGGTACCTCCATGGCTTGTCCTTGAGAGTGTGTTAGAATTCACAGGGGAGCAGGGAACTCTAGAGGGTACGGACAAAACACTCTTGGCCCATCCCAGGCAATGGGTGACTTCATGTAGCTCAGAGCACACAACCTGGCCTTCGGGTGGGTGACCTCATGAGAGAGGCGCCTCCGATCCTGGAACCCAGAAGGGGCTTATTCAGCCGCGTAGGCTCTGTTCTAAGGGTAACCTGGGAGTGTCTGTCTGGGTGCCATGGCCCTGTGCATTGCCTCGTGGGCTTGCACACGTGCCTGTCCCCTGTCCATGGCCACATTTGTTAGCTCCAGGGGTTTCCAGTTTGTGATGTGTCCCTTGGGGCTGGGCGGGCTCTTCCCTTTGCTCGAAGCCCCTGGGCCTCTGTGGCCTTGTCCTTCTCTGATTTCTGCCTGTGGGGCCTTCTGTATGTCACATTTCTGTTTCCTTTGCAGAAAAAGTCCCTGTCAAGGCGGGACCCAGGCAGGCGGACCTGGTGGCAGCTTCGTAACATAGCCTCCTCTGGTGGGGCTCACGGGGATTCCCCAAGGATCATGGCCCTCTGGAGTCTGGGTGCATGGCCAGCCTGACCGGGCCCCCAATGTCAGCATGGATGGTGCTGAGGACCGGAACGCAGTACAGGGCTGGCGCCTTGGGGTGACTCTTGTGCACCCTTGCAGCTTAAAGTCTGAATGCGTGTGGGCACTGCTGTCTTGCTCTCCTTTCTGGATTAAACGACAACAAGCAAACCCTGGCCAGGCCAGCTTCTGGCAACTGTGGCCCCTGTGGCGGCCAGGCCAGGCTCCCGGTGCTGCTCACGCTGCTGCTCCCCAGCCCCATGCGGCTCTCCTCCTCTGTGGGGAAGGCGCCCTCAGACCCTAGGGTCCTGCGCTTCCTTTTACTTCTGCTGCTCCCATTAGCTGGTGGGGGCTTCACTTAAGTCCCTACCTTGGCCTGGCCTCCTGACATGCCTCAGTTGCCATGTAGGCTAGGGGTGGAAGCCCCAGCAAGCCGCAGTGTTGGTGCCTCTGCCTCGGTGCCCCAGACTCCAGCCTCTCATTTTGGGCTGGTGGGCCAGGGGCCGTCCTTGTGGAATTGATGACGTGGGGAGCCCTGACTTTACCCCTTGCTACTCAGGGGTCTGTACACAGTGGCTCGTCCCTGCTGAGAAATGGACATCCTGACAGATGGTGAGACCTTGCTCCAGCAGGTGTGGCCCCCAATGTGCCCTGGGGGTCCATGTGTGTGAGGCTTGTGGACTGCAGCTCCTGAGCCACCAGCAGCCAAGGTGGGAGACCTGGAGAGGACTTCTAAGCACAGGGTCGGCTCTGTGAATTGACAGTCGTGTGGGATGTCCCATGTCTATGAAGCCGGCAGGAGCAGAAGCCCTGGGTGCTAACATGGACAGAGGGGAGCTGCTTCTTAACCCTCAAGTAGGACCACCCTGAATTAAAGTTGGCCTGTTCATGGCCTCCTGCCTCGTGGACCTGGTGTGGTCGGCACCCTGCTGTGGCTCCTTCATGGGAGTGGGGGTGGGCAAGAGTGTGGCCCCTTGTGATGACGCTGATTGAAACAGCCCCTGGGGGCACCTGCCTGGCCAGGCCAAGGACTTGGGCCCAGGAAGCTGTGCTCTGTGAGGCCCACATAGCACTCCGGCCACATCTCCCTCCTGACCCAAGTGGTTTCGTGTGATTCCTGTGGCTGGAAGTACCCAGGCCTCAGACCAACTCAAGAGGAGTAAGGGTGGGCGGTTTTTGTCCTCAGAGATTGGCCATTTGGGCTCATGACACCAATGTGGGAGGCCAGATGCCCCAAGGGCAAGCTCAGCAGGCCCCACCCGAGGTGACAGCTCCTCATCCTGGGGTCGTGAATGCTGTGGGACACCAGCCTCAGAGCAGCTAGAAATCTGGGTTTTTAGGGCAAGTTCTAGTTTGGGGACAGCAGGCTCATACTTCCTGCAGTGCGCATATCAGCCAGAAGGGGGCTCCCTGCCTCCCTCTCAGGGGTTCTGCAGAAATGGGGGGGAGGGGGCACGCCTGCCCCTCTCACCCCAGGATTGGGAGGTGGTCCTGAGGGCGTTTCCACGGGGCCACAACCCTGTCCCTTTGGAACTGCGGGTCCTGGGCCTGTGAACTAGCTGTGTCCCAAACTTCACGGCCTTGGTATAGCCTCTCCACCCCGGGTCCCCCTCCATTCCCTCCACCTCAGCCCAGTGGGTACCTCCCCAGGACAGGCTGGGTCCCCAGCAGCATCCCACGCAGGCCTGACCTGAGCAGATGTCCACAGTGCCCTGTCCCTCACAGCTACATTCCTGGTCAGAGCCAAGGAGGTTGCAGGTGACTGAAGCCACACAGGCTTGCCCCTGATCCGAGAGGTGGGGACACAGCCCAGTGGTGCTCTCCTGTCCCGGGTCACCTAGAAGAGGAGGGGGGCCCTTCCTCTCCTACTGTCCAAGGAGGTAGATTCTGGGTGTCAGTCGACCTTTCCCTTCACACACACTTCCCTGGTCCCCTTGGTGTGGCCTGGCTCCCTGTTCTGTCCAGGGGCTGATGGCAGCTCCTCCTGCCAGCAAAGAATAGAGCTCAGCACCAACCAGGTCCTGACCTGCTTCCCTTTATTCTGGGTGGGGATGAAAACTCACCACAAATAAGTTGGAATTAGGTGCAAAGCTTCCTGGCAGAGCTTCTGTTCTACCACAGGTCTGGGGGAAGGGGGGGGAGGAAGAGGGTTATGGGACAGGCCACAACAGGTCGCAGCCTCCAGGGGTGTCGGGAGGACTCTGGGGCAGAATACTTCCCCGGAAGCTGTCCAGGGCCTGCAGAGAAGCGGTGAGGGGGGTGACCCTTCCCTTTCAGAGGCTGGGATATACACTCTGAGGTGCGGGAAGCAGACAAGCAGGGCTGGAGTGGGGTCCCCGGGTGGGGCAGGGTGCCAGGAAGGTCTGGAGTGCAGTGGGGCACCTGACCCCCACATGTGCCAGCGCTGAGCGGCCCCCCACAGAGTTCCAACTCATGAAGGAATGACAGTTTGCCCCAGACCTAGATGCCGGCAGCAGCTGTCCTGGGGCTGGCTCAGCCCCAAATCCTTTGAGCCCTGGTTTCCTCCTGTGTGAACTCTGGAGGGTGTGGCCACTGGTTTCTCCCAGCCCTGAAAGTCCACTTCTGTTGCCAACTCATGAGCCGTCCACACCTGGAAACTGTTGGCATGTTGTAGTCTCTCAGGAACTCAATTTTAGAAACTTCATCCCTTCCTGCTAGTAGGGTAATGCCTGAGACTGGGTGGTTCCTGAGCGAGTTGGCTCACAGCCGAGGCCGGAAGTCCCACTCCCAGGTGCTGCCAGCCCTTCTTGCATCACAGCAGAGAGGGGACAGACCCCAGTGGCCCCTTCCCACGTGCAGGGGGCCTCCTGGCACCCAGCTCTCAAAGGCCCCGCCTCCTTGTACTGTCACAAAGGCAACTTCAACCAGTTTTGGAGGGAGAAACTGAAACCTCAAAAGAAACAGTCTCCGGAGCAAGGCCAGAACCCTATCACCGCAGCAAGCCAGGGCAGCCGTGAGGACCCGCCTGCTGTCCTGACGGAGGAACAGTGCAGGCCCCGGCCCGCCAGGCCCACCCGCCTGAGCAGCAGCACTGATGGCTTTATTTTTTAACAATCATATGGGAAAACAGGTTTATTTGGCTGTATGGTTCTGTGGTTTTAGTGTGTGCAGGGGGTACTGCTAGCACAGTCAAGATACAGAACATTCTGGCCTGGCTCGAGGGCTTATGCCTGTAATCCCAGCACTCTGGGAGGCTGAGGCGGGAGGATTGCAGGAGCCCAGGGGTTTGAAGTTGCTGTGAGCTATAAGGATGACACCGGGGCACCAGGGCACTCTACCCAGAGTGACAGAGTGAGACTCTGTCCCCCTCCCACAGAAAGAACATTCCAAAACCCCAAAACTGCCTCGTAACCACTATGCTATGGGCGCTGAGCCTGCCCCCTTTTCTTGATGAGTGATATCTGGGTGGGGTGTCCCACGGCGGTTGCCGGCCTCACCCCAAGCCGGGGGTCCCCACTATCCTCCCCACCACCAAATGCACAGACTCATGACCCCAGGTCCCCCCTGAGGGCTTCACACGGCCTGTGGGGAGGCAACCCTCTGGACAGGTGGGAGTTCTGAGATTGGCCTAGAGGGGGCATCCGGACGGGGTTGCCTGGGAGTGGACGGCAGAGATTTGTTCCCCAGGCTCTGCACAACCAACATGCTTTTTATTTCTTTTTTTCCAGCATCTCTATTAACCTGTGACTGAACCTGCTGGTCAGAACACACGATTTGAGGTTCTGAGCATATACACACATGTGCAGAGCCCATTCCAGAGCATTCCCATCACCGCAGGGGAAGCCTGCGCCCTTTGGCTGGCCCCCTCCTGCTGACCCTGGTCTTAGCACCCACTGATCTGTCCCATAGAGCCCCTGTTCTGCACTTCACAGCAGTAGAACCATCACACGTGTGGCCAGTCTTTTAGCATACCCACAAGGCATGCGTTGGCACTTCTCTTTCTAACAGCCAAATAATACTCCATTTGGGGATAGACCACATTTTGTTTATCCATTGATGTTGGGTTGTTTTCACTTTGGGCTGATAGAAACATTAACGTACAGGTTTTTGTCTGGACATATGTTTCCAGTTCTCATGAGTAAATGCCCGGGAGTGGAATCGCTGGGTCCTGCGGTAGCTGTTTAATGATCTGAGGAGCCACCAGACCATTTCCCAGTGGCTGCCCCCTTCTCCATCCCCACCACAGTGTGTGAGGCCCGTCTCTCCACGTCCTTGCCCACCCGCGCTGTGACTGTCTCTGGCTGTGCCAGGGGCATCGCTGTGGTGTGATTTGTATTTCTTTTTTTTTTTTTTTTTGAGACAGAGCCTCAAGCTATCCCCCCTGGGCAGAGTGCCATGGCATGGCACCACAGCTCACAGCAACCTCCAACTTCTGGGCTCAATCGAGTCTCCTGCCTCAGCCTCCCAAGTAGCTGGGACCACAGGTGCCCGCCACAACACCTGGCTATTTTTTTTAGTTGCAGCGTCATTGTTGTTTGGCGGCCCGGGCTGGATTTGAACCTGCCATGTTAGGTGTATGTGGCTGGCGCCTTAGCCACTTGAGCCACAGGCGCCGAGCCCAAAGAAGGTGTTAAAGGGTATCCCCTCATAGTCTGTGATTGTGATTTCTTTCTTTGTTTCTTTTTTGTTTTTGTTAAGACAGAGGATCACTCTGTTGTCCTGGTAGAGTGCTCTGGTGTCATCATAGCTCAGGGCAACTTCAAACTTTTGGGCTGAAGGGATCCTCTTGCCTCACTCTCCAGAGTAGTTGAGACTACAGGCATCTGCCATGATGCAGACTAATTTTTTTTAATTTTTTTTTATTTTTTAGTAAATATAAGGTCTTGCTCTTGCTAAGGCTGGTCTCAAACTCCTGAGCTCAAGTAATCCACCTACCTCCGCCTCCTGGAGTGCTAGGATTACAGGTGAGAGCCACAGCACTTAGCATTGATTTGTATTTTTCTGATCACTAATGTTCTGGAGTAACTTTTCTTCTCTACAAAAAGCAGAGACCTTGCAGCATGAGAGCCCTGCACGTCCGATTCCATCCTGTGCCAGCCTGGTCCTCCTTGGCAAAGCCATTTAGCTTCTGAAGACCTCTGTTTCCTGGCACAAAGAGTACTTACTGAATCTGTGTCTGTCTAGGGAAGGGACACAAAAAAGGCTGTGACTTGGTTCTCTGCATGGGAGAATGGACACTACTCTCTGAAGTGAAGAAGGAGAAAAACAGGGAGGAATTCAGAGAGGGGCAGCTGAGATTCATAGCCCAGGGCTTTGTCAGAGGATCCCACCTGGGA